>VYXF01010180.1:131530-268088 GCA_013397295.1 Polioptila caerulea | reverse complement strand
TGGTTCCGCGCAGGCAGTCGAGTAAACACAGCGGGGGCCTTGTGCTTTCCCGCCCTTTTTGAGTTGGTTGCAGTTCCGCTTTCTGGCCACAAGGTGGCAGCACTGCCGCCGAGCTCTGCAGTTCCGCTCTCTGCCCACCAGGAGGCCGCACTGCCGCCCTTTGCTCGGTCCGGGCCGGCTGAGGGCGCGGGCACCGAAGGGAGGGAGAGAGGGAATAAAGGGCGGGGCCGACCCTGCCAAAATCCTCTATGCCCAATGCCCCAAAAAAACCTTGACCGGAACTGACGAAACTCTGCCTCTAACCAAATAAAGACCAAAACTCCCCTTTTTTGAAACCCATATTTCAATNCAGGGGTGGACCTCAGTTGAATCAGCCCCAATACTTTTTCCACAAATTTTATTTACACCAGCAAAATTCCTTCAATAATGTATGCAATTGCAAGTATAAATACACTCCATATACGCACTGGTAAAAGTCCAATTTACACACGAAGCAATACATGGAAAAGCAAAAGCAAATACAGAGCAATGAAGGGCATTACAAGCCAAAGGCTTTTTCTCTTGGTGTAATACACAATAAATAATAATTGTGATAATATTTTAGGAAAGTTTATTCATTAAAACCCAAAACAAAAGCAGCACACAGAAAACAAAACACTCTTGCACCACACACACAAACTTAGCTTACAAACTAGCCTTAGATCTAAGCTGGTCATAGTCTCAGCTTTTTACAATAGCTGCAGCCCTAGCCTGAACCCTAAACCTAACCCTAAACCTTTTTCTAGCCCTAGCCATAGACCTAGTCCTATTTCTAGTCCTGGGAATAGCCCTAGCCCTAGCTCTAACCTTGTCTTAGTCTTAGCTTTTTGCAATAGCTGCAGCCCTAGTCTGAAACCTGACCCTAACCCCACGACTGACCCCAAACATTACTAAAAAACACCCACCCAAAGCTCTATACACTAATTCACAAATCATAACGAAGGCTCTATAAAAACAATTTCAAAAATAAAACATAACTAATTAAAACCATTTAAAAAATCTAAACTACTAAAACACTAAAAAATATCACTACCTGAATGAAATAAAAAATCACCTTTTTAAACTCACCATTGAAATGCCCGTGACCCAAAAAATACAACTAATAAAACCCACCAAAACAGAAATAATTCCAAACTTATCAACACCTGAACCAAAAAGCACAACATTCCAGAAGCACACTGTATCCCTTATCGTACACCAACTACAAACAAAATAAAATTATAAAATCAATTTTTACAAACTGCCTTAAAAGCCCTAAATTAAAAACAAAACTTTCAAAAACTAAAAACTGCATCTAACAAAAGCCATCTAATAAATTAACACCTGAAACTCCACCAGCCGAGCTGGTTCACTCAACCTGAACCCCTACGTGCAATGAACAAAAACCAAAATCCCAATTGTATAGATCAAAAGTCTGTTAAAAAACCCTATTTCAATGAATTCCACCTCAAACACAAACAAACCCATCCATGAAGGTATCTTGACTCAAAACCCAAACCCAAAGGTCCAGTAAACAATGCCCAAAATATCCCCCAGGCCGCCCTGCATGGACAGACAGACGGCCTGGAGTGAGACTCGTCCCCGAGAACAGTCCCAGCCACTGCGCTGGGGCCATTGCAGGCACCTCCCGCACTCCACTGCCCAGCACAGCAACGAGCCTAAGCCAAAGCTGGGCCTTGCTACCAAACGCAGAGTTAAACCAGAGATGGCGGAGTTTAATAAAGACAAGAGCCCACTAAGACACCACCTACAGCTCGACAAACATTGGCTTATTTATCCGCCCACCTCTGACACGAACCAATCTGCAACTGAAGGGCAGCTGACGGCTCTCTTCACACTGAGCCCATGAACGCACAGGATGGCAGCTGCCTCATTACAGTAATTCTTACTTCTCCCTAACAGCTTTGAACATTAATTCTACACTTGCAAGTGTGACTTAAATGCTATGTTTGTGGAATTAAGCTGTTTAAAAAAAGCCCCCCAAAACAAAAACTTGAATGCTTTTAGTCAGCTGAAACAATTCTTCCATTCAGGTCAAAGTCATGAAATAATTTCCTAGCCCGTTCCCCTTTGCATGGGAAGAAACAAAATTTCTAGAAGTTATAATGCTTCATTTCAACTTTTTCCAGGGTATTTTGTTTCAAACTGACATTTCTGTTTGAAGTGCCATCTCCAAATAACTTTTAGAAATTAGAATGAATTGCTGCAGTTCAGCTGAAACCAAGTTTTGGTGTCTGCAATAAGGATGTTTCTTTCCTTCTCATTCAACGCACGCACCCAGAGAGCCACTTGGACCCAGCACAGACAGGACAAGAATACTCACCTAAAGCAATGGCCTTCAGAGAAGCAGCAGATGTGTGCTTGAAGCAATTCCTGAACATCTCACAGCACTGGAGAGCAGCAGGGGAAGTCACTAAGGTGCCTATCAGATCTCCAGACAGCTAGGGGACAGCCAGATAAGTTTTTGCAGCATACAGGGGCAGAAAACCAGCAGAGGTGCAACAACCAGGAGCTCCATCTAGAAAGAGCTTGAGAATGGCAGCATTTACAGGTTTCACAAGCTTGAGTACATCTTACACAAGCACTTAAATAATATAAAACCTGGAAAGCAGAAAAAGAATTACAGCATGTCATAGCAGGTCTAAGGCTGGAATCCTCAAAAGAAGGGGAAGGCTCTAAGTCAGCTTTAATAGGGTGTCTGCCTGCCCCTAGCTGAGAACTCTTAGCCTTTAGTGAGTCCTCTAGAAAAACCCTGAGGTGGTGTCTCTTTTCCTGCTCTGGAAGCCACAGAAGAAACAGTAAGATGTTTCTCCTATCCAGCAGTTGACCCTAAAGAAGCTCCTTTATTTATGGAGGAGCGTTTAATATATGCTGACATTTCTAATACATTTGTAGGGCTTGCATATCAGCAGTTCTGCTTCAAGCCACTCTTGCCTGATTGGGCTTTGATGCGGCCAAGGATTTAGAAGCTGGTTCCAGGGTAAGCAGTCTAGAAAGCTGCATTTGCTATTGGACAGTTGGAATTGAGATGGAAACTGGTGCTCTGAGAGAGGAAAGCTGAAATTAGGGGGGAATATTGGTAGATGTTCTGCTCCAGAAATCAGAGCAAGCAGGAATACTGGACTTTGTTGCTTACTGCAGTATTAAGAGATGAAAGGGAACTTTTGCTTTAAGAAATCAGAAACTTGGGTGGAAAAAGTGCTTTTCTGCAAGGTAAAGTGTTCCTGGATGAGACAGTCAGCATAAATGACATACTAGTTTACAACAGGGGGTAAGTCTGGGGTGGCAACAGGGGTTAAGTCTACCAAGTAGCAGCAGTACAAAGCCCAGGCAGGTCTGGGGACAGAGCCACCATCTTGCCAGTCACTGAAACCTGTCCTGTGTGCTCACAAGTGCTGGAATTCAGTTTGGGACCATGTCAATGATTTTGTATGTGCAACTGTGCACAGCCTCTTTGCATCAGAGCTGTGCAATGTGCCGATCATGGAGAAGCTGTCGCTTGACCCAGCCTCGGTGCATCCATATGTGAGGACCAGACTGGAGGATTTCAGATGAGTCTGGATGAATCTCTCTAGTGTGGACTGCTGTAACTGTGAGCTATCTCAGCTCTGCTGCTAGTTAGCTAATGAGTGTCCTCACTAAATCATTAGTTCTGCCTGCTCCCTGTTAACCTTTTCTCCCAGCCTCATCAAGAGATATGAGGAAACATGCATCATACAAAAGGGGAGGTCTATATTCTGTTCTTTGATTTACTGACATGCTGACCTGCAGTGCTTTCTGGGAGGAAGTTTCCTCCCACTGTAACCCTACTGTCTTTGGCGTTATTACAACTGGGAAAAAATTATTTCACTTAGTGGAAAAAGGTAGTCTAGGAAGTAAGGGAGAGAAGGACTTGCTGATTCCAGTCCTGGGATTACATTTCTTCCATCAGGAGAAACGGATGGATCGTGGATTTACAAAGCATCCACTGGGAATACCATAGTCAGCTCTGCAGTGTGGTTTGCAACCTGCTACCCCAGCACATTCTGTGGCTTGTGTGTGGTTTAACTAAAATTTAATTTCCTCCAGTAGGAACTTTTCTTGATATTTGGGCTTGCATATAGTGACATCACGTGTACCTGTAAGCACACAGCTTACAAGCATGGGCAAAGACTTTCTCTGTTGAAATGTGTAATCAGAAAGCATTGGAGAAGTTGCTTTGATTCGCTTTGCTCAGAGATCCAGCCCACTGTACCACAGCTCTCTGTGGCTGTCGAGGCTCAGTTGATAAGGTCTGTGTGAAGCTGCAGGGCCTTGACTCTTTCCTGTGGCATGTCTTTCCAGTGTGATACCTGTGGGGCTAGAATTTGCAAAAGAGATCTGGAGGCACAGAGCAGGGGAACACAAGATATCCATCAGCAAAGCAGGGAACTGACTCTCCAATTATCAAATAGTTGATAGTCATGAAACCTGCTAGAGTGGTAAAAAGGAGTGGGAAAGGACATTTCTCTCTAGTAAATCTTCAGGATCTAGGAGTTGTTTTACAGACTCCACTTGGATTGTCTCTGTTAACTTGCAGAGGCTATGTGTCCCAGTCACACCATAGAAAGGAATATGCTTAAGACTGGCCAGTTCAATAGTGAAGCCAGGGTCTGATACTTCAGAAAGACTAAATCATTCCTTAGCACAAATCAGCACAGCATCTTCCAAATGTAAAGTTTTGGCCTTTGATCTTTCACCCTTTTTGATGAAGTTTCTTTTCTTCTCCTTTACAAGCACTATGGCTTTGGCCTGGACCATATTCCTAACTTGAGTGTACAATAAATCTTTTTTTCTCACTTAAAAGCACCTTGTAGCAATGGTTTGAGCAAATGGTTATGGGAAGCTACCCCTGACCTTTCAGCTGTTGTCCAAAGTGATCTTGGTTGTTTGAGCAGGTTCCCACCAGAAACACTGGAGTGGTTTGTCAGGTGTAGACAATTGATCATCTGGTAACAAATACCTCCAATGTTTTGTAAATTTTCTTCAATTCTAGTGACAATAAACTGACAATTTTTCTAAAAAACTAGAAAAATCCTGAATAAGTTACCAGGTAAGAGTCCTCAACAGATTTAGGTTATGCAGTGAACATGGATGGACAGACGGATGTGTAGAAGTGCAAAGCCACAAGCCTCAGAGCCCTCACTGAAGGGGTGGTGTCCCCAGTATGACTGACTGGGCTATCTGCAGCCTCAGATCCAGAAGATTGTTACTGGTGTGTTCGATTGTCTTAAAATTTAACAAATTCCATAATGGGAAGGACTTGTATAAGTTTAGCACATTGTGTGGAAAGGTCCTGGTGGGGCAGGAGACCTGTAGCACTTATTATTCCTCCTAGTACATTTTTTCTTGTTTAAATATAAAAGAAGACAATCACAATATTATCCTAAATGACTAATTCTGAGGACTAATTTCTAATTGAAGACACCATATCTGATAGATACATGGAATTGTACAGTCCTGTTCACTTGCTGTTAGCTGGCCTTCAAAGACCTGAGGGATCCCAGGTCACTCACAGGAGTAAAAACAAACACACTTCTAACCACATTAACTCAGGATCTGAAAGAACAGATGAGATACAATATACCTTGTGCAAGGCGATTTCTCTATCCCTGCTCAGTAAGGTCCAACTCAGACTTCATATGCAGTTTTAGCTGGTTCCTAGGGTCGTGTGGGTATTTGAGCACCTCAGCTTTTCATAATTCTCTGAGTTGGAGAGGACAGCTTATCTGGTTTGAATGATGACCAACCTGGTCTCAAATTTGTGCTAAATTAGAGGCACCATTTTTGCCTTGGCCCTGCACTCTGGGGTCAACAGTGTTGGGCAGAGGGTCTTCACTCACACTTAGGAGAGTCAAGCTTTTGAGTTGTACTAGAGGCAAACACCTGACTTATTGCTTGGTTAAAAAAATTACCTCCCACAGTGTCTGGCGGGACTGTGTGCTGATGAGGTTAGTGAGTCAAAGACAGGGTCTGGATTTGAAAGAGCTTGGTAAAGAGTAAGATTCATTACTGTTGTAATTACACAGACTAGCAGTGGGATGATTAAGTTCTTCATCTTGGAAACAGAGCCAACCTGTTAGTGTCCAGCCAGCCCTTCATTAGCTGGGAGGTTGGTGATTTATGTAGTGGTGGTTCACTCTTCTAATGATTTTTGGAAAGCTGGTCCATCAGCTGAGGTTGTTCACACCTGTAGATCAGCACAACCAGTTGTGTGATGGTGGAGGATTATTATTCCAATTTGATTGCTCTGCTGAGTGTATCACCCTGACCTCAGGGAGTGTAGGGGAAGGAAAAAGGGGGATGTGAGAATACTCAAAGTATCATTATATATGCAAACATGCAGATAGCCCCTGCTGTCTGTTATGTGAACATCCGTTAACTAAGGGATACATGAAATTCCAGATACTGGGGTAACTGCAGAGATCAACCATGTCTAGGGAAGTCTGCCATCTCCCGTTGCACCCTGTCTGTACCCACCATAACCCTGATTTTCTTTCCCCGATGTCCATTTGGCAAGTGCACTCGCTGCAGGCAGCTGGAGCACTGCTGGTGTGTACGGCCTGATGTGTTTTGCAGCATGGGTTGTTGGATGCTATTTTGAACCCTACTGATGCCTTAGGATTTTAGCTTTTATATTTTTCTTGTATTTGTAATATTACAATTCTTTAGTGTATAGCTGTAAATTCCATAATAGAGTGTTAGCTACTGCTTTCCCATTTTAGTCAAACAAAACAATTCCTCTCTAGGCCTGGGAATCAAGGACACCTTACTGTCTCAGGCCCCCAAAAATGTAAACAAAAGTGAGTTGGGGGGGAAAAAACTTGAAATAAATTACTTCATTACTTGAAGCTGTAATTGGAAGATTAACCCCCTATATGCAAATGGACCTAACTTATAAAAACGTGAAAACCTGTGAGCTGTCATCCATTTTGGGTGTAGCCCCTAGGGGGGCTTCGTCTGCCTCAAACGTACCTGAAGGCGCTTCAATAAATATAGCCANAGTCAAACAAAACAATTCCTCTCTAGGCCTGGGAATCAAGGACACCTTACTGTCTCAGGCCCCCAAAAATGTAAACAAAAGTGAGTTGGGGGGGAAAAAACTTGAAATAAATTACTTCATTACTTGAAGCTGTAATTGGAAGATTAACCCCCTATATGCAAATGGACCTAACTTATAAAAACGTGAAAACCTGTGAGCTGTCATCCATTTTGGGTGTAGCCCCTAGGGGGGCTTCGTCTGCCTCAAACGTACCTGAAGGCGCTTCAATAAATATAGCCACTTTTTATTCCCCTAATTTTGTCTGGACTCTGGTTTTAGGTAGCCCAATAAGGCATCACTACAGTCACCTTAAAATATGAGCTAGAAAGAAAAAGTAGGATTATCTTTTTCTGTAATAGTAGTAGTTATTTTATCCTCTGGATACAACTTGAAGGCTGTGATTGGTGAAGGGGGTTGCAGTGTGTGTGGACTTAGGGGTAATAGGGAGAGAGGAGTCCTGTCCAAGGCCATAGGACACCCCTGGCTTTGTGGCTTTGCGTGGGCTGAATCTGAGCATGATGGGTGTCAGCTTTGTGTGTCAGCAGCCCTCCTCCCATGTCTCAATCCTACCATCTTTGTCCAGCCCTGGGAGCAGACCTGAGCATGGCTGCCCAGTTTCCTATGCAGACTCTTTGTGAATGTGCTCCCACTGGTCTGATCCTTTCTGTTCCCTGAAAGGAGGGGAGAAGAACAGGGTGAAGGACTGGTGAGATGGGGCAGGAAGGAGGGAAAGAGGAGACAAAGCTATTTTGAGGCATTGCAGCAACACTCAGAAGGAGAGAGCAACTCCTCCCTCTGCACTGTAGCACAGGGATCTTAAAGGTAAAGCAGAAGCCCTCCCAAAATAACGCTTTGCAGAGCAACATAATTAAGGAAGGCTATCTCTTCCAGACTTCCCAGAGCACCTATGTCAATGAGGACATCACCTGGGCTCTCTCCCCACTCTTGCCCTATCTGGGGAGCAGAGCTGCTTCCAGCGCAGCCCGGCAGCTGCGGAGGTGTGAAATGCTGACACACCAGCTGCTGTCACCATTTACATCAGCAAGATTGGTCTCTTAGGACAGTAATGGATGTAGGACAAATAATGATGGTGAGCTGAAAGTGCTATTAGTCATTATTGAAACTTTGGATTGCTCTCTGGCCAGTGCTAAAACTATAAAGCCCTCAGTAACCTCTGCCACTGAACTAAAAGCTTTTGAAGGGGAACAGGAGTGCTACAAATCTTGTGGGTGACGTTTAACATTTGTCAGAGAAACACTTTGGACTTATTTGAATCTCTTCATTTTGGAAAGTTCATAATAACAAATAATGGGTGCCTTGAACCTGGCCAGTGAATCCCCCGCCTCTCCCGACTCCAAATGGAAACTTGAAGTGGCCCCTTAATAGAAAGGGCAGCTCTGCTCATCTCGTGCACTGTGTGGTCTCCCAGTCACTCCTAAATGGATACAGTCCTTGCAGTGTTTACACTTGCTGCCTGTTACTGTGATGACACTGGAGCCTACAAATGTTTTAACTTGATTTTTTTTTTTTTTTCCTAAAAACTGTCCATTAATCTTCCTCAGTGCTTGGAAAGAAAGTAAATTATTTATGATGCGGAAGTTATAGGGGATTGTTTCTGCATTAACATTTCGTTTGGGAGTGTTAAATCTGTCTCTCATGCTAAGTTAGGGATTGGGTTTATCAGGTGACTCATCCAGAGATGAATCCCATCCAAACACACATCAACCAGCACCTCTTCTGCCCAGATGTTTCCCTGACATTAAATGACTGTCCCATGCTCCAAGTGAAACAAATCCTGGGCCAAGGTGAATAACCTTATAAAGGGTACTTTTAAGCTGTAAATTTTTCTACTCACCTAAATGAGATGCAGTCTCAGTTGGCCAAGGAAAAAAAAAAAGCATTTTGCACCATGCCATTAGCATGCCTGCTGCTTTTGGCTGGGCTTAATCAGACCGTGATGATCTCTTTGATGAGAGGCTTTACTGGTAGCTAGATCAGTCACTATTGCACTAGAACAAGTTCTCAAAGAGTTGCTAAACCTGATTTTAAATGAGTATGTCAGAAAAAAAATGACCTTTTAAATTGTCCCAATGGTATCCAAAGGGAAGACGTAAGGGCAATTTTCATGACAGGACGAGAGGACACAGCCAGAGGCTGTGCCAGGGGAGGTTCAAGTTGGACATTGGAAAGAATTTCTTCATTAAAAGGGTTGTTAAGCGTTGCACTGGACTGCCTGGAGAGGAGGTGGAGTCTCCATCCCTGGGGTTCCTGGAAGTGTCCAAGGAACGACTAGAGGTGGCACTGAGTGCTGTGGTCTGGTTAACAGGGTGGTTTTGGTCACAGGTTTGACTCGGTCTTGGAGGTCTTCTCTAGCTTTTATGTTTCTGTCTATTTGTGCTTCCTGGACTGTCCCTGTCCCTGCTTGTCCCAGATCTCTTCCCAGGAGTAAGGGGAGCAGACTGACGTGTGACCAATTAGAAAGGGACTGTTCTCCCAAGTCCAGGTATTAGAGTGAGTTTTAGAAATAGAATATTTAGATATTATAATATCTATTTATAATATATTTATAATATTTATATTTATCTTATAATATTTATTTATAATATAACATATTTATAATATTTAGAAATACATGTAACTGCTATATGTTTTTTGAAAAAAAACAAAAAAAACAAAAAACAACTAAAGTGCCAGCAAAGTCCTTCTGCAAAGAGCAGAACACTGTCCGGGGGAAAGCTGTTCAAGGCAGGATGTAAGCTAACAAATTCCACCTCACATTTCTGAGCACAGTGTGCATCTAAGCAGCCGGAAAGTTGTAAATACACAATCTTTTGGAGGAACTGGCTCTGTCATATGCAAAATGTTCAATTATCCAGGCTGACTCCTGTAGTCCTCAGCACGCTTGGGGCAGTGATTTTCCCTCTCTCACCCACAATTAACCTTCCTGTGACTGCCACGACAGAGCAGGTTGCAAAGTCCTCTGAGAGTATCTGCTGAAATGCGTTGGATGAACATACTGTAGAAAGAGCACATACTTAAACCTTGACCAACACCACTTTCCTGCTCCATGTTAATGTATATTTGGGGGAAGTGCATGAACAAATAAAAGCCAAACTGTGATACTGAGGTGCCTGCAGTATGCTCTCCAGAGACGAAATGTTTGAACAGTGTCTTGGAAAGAAGAGGCTGGGAACCTGGAATGGCTTTGACCAGAGAAATCAGTCTGTTACTGGAAATACTGATTGTCTCAGAGGTTCAGTGTTGTCAACCAACCTGCACATACAGTACCAGTTTTATTGATACATGCATTAGACTAAACATGACACCTCTGTCAAACGAATCCCTTGGTACCATTTAACTAATGCTTAAAGCAGCTGCTTTTAAAATATTATCTTCAGGCACAGCCCACCCAGGCAGAGCAATATCATCATCTTAAGCACTTTCCAAGTTGCCAACAATTGGAAATTCTTGCCTTGTAACAATATAATTATACAATATTAGTGGAAGTCAAACAAGAGGGCATTCAGCACGTGATTGTGCTCTCTGGCTCTGGGGTGGCTTCACTGGTTTTACTGACATCTCCGTGTACGGAGATCACGTCTCTGGGCATTTGGTCTCCTTGAGTGTCTGAGCTGCTGGCTTGAGATTTGGTTGCTGGTTTGCAAGTAGGATTTTCGGTGAATCAAGATTTTGGGCTACTCTGAAATCTTCTGTAATAATTATAAGTAATAATTGATCACCTTTTTATAGGATATTCTTACAATAACAGGAGATGCATTAATATAGTTTCTCACTGGGAGTCAGTGAATTAAGGATGTGTATTGCTGTTCAATAATGAGTAAGTGATTAAACTTAAAGTTTTGTGTGAGTGCAAGAAACTTCTTCCCATATTGAGGATGCGGTCAGTTTTCTTTTTTCTGACTTCTCCACATGCTTCTGCTTTCTAATTGTTAGTCAGCATGCAGGAACAAGTGCCAGCAGGGAGTAATAGCAGAAAATGTAGGTTTCTTTTTAGCAAGGATATTTCTGTACCAGATCTCCTCCAGAATAGGGCAACATGCTTCAGCCCTCACTGCTCCATAGCTGACAAGGCTAAAATGGGTAGGGGACAGAGCCATTTAATGTCCAGTTCATTGCTGCACTGTCACACAGCTGGGTAACTGGAGACTGCTATGTGTGCTGACCACAGGGACCAGCTGCTTGGGTCTCCATTTCTGAGCTTTGTGCATCCCTGTAACTGAAGGATGCGGGAGAGGCAGTGGGAGAGTATCCAGCCACCTTTGTCTTCCAGAAGAGACCTTTCAAATTAAGAACCTATTTCATCTGTAAACATCAAATGCCTATCCCTCCATCTAATCTCTCCACCTCTTCGGCTAAATCATCCTTCTGTTAGAACCGCAGTATTCTTCCTAGGAAAAGGTGAGTGGTGATGAGTGGTAAACTGAAAGCAGAGAATAGATCGCTCATGATATGGCTATTAGTACACTTGCTGTTAATAAGTCAGCTATTCCTTAGAAATCCCTTAAACTTTATCACCTGACATTACAAGCTTGATAGCTATTCAGGCTGTTTATAGTTCCTATTAAATTAATCTGCTTCTCAACACCAGTTTTGAGCTAATGGAAGGCCATCCGCATAATGAACAGTTCTACTGTCTTAGACCCCGACTCCTCAACATGGATCTCACTAGAAGTTCAGGGCTTACCCTGCAGGAGATTTATATGCACCCAAGAGCTTTAGGAGCATAAATCCTGTTGACTGATCAGCGGAAACTCCACAATGTGCCAGCACCTTCAGCAGAACACAACAACCTACCTCACATCTGCAGGCAGAGATCTCATTTTGAAGGAGCTTGTGGCCATAAATCCTCTAAATACTTCTGATAATCTTTTCCAGAACAGACAAAAGGGGGTTGTGGGCTTCAGTGAACAGATTTAGCCTGCGTACATCACAGACATATTGCAGCATCATGACCTCACAAAACTGCTTGAGCTGACAGTTCTTCCCCCTTTTCTGGCATGAGTTGGCTTAATGAGAGATTCAAATTCTTGTTGAGCTACTAGAATAAAACAAAAATAGGACAAAAGATATACAGCTTTGTAATTGCTTTGTCCCCCTTGTCTTCCCTGCAAGCTCCTGTCTTTTATCGTCCCTCCACCTGCTCCTGTTGCTCTCCTGCCACAGCAGGTCAGAATGGGGCCAGGTTTATGAAGGCATCACCTGCCCATGTCAGAAGTCACATGTCCCAATGAAATCTGGAGCTGCCCACGTCCTGAGCCTCTGATGACTCTATTTATAATCCAATCATGCTGAAAAACACAAACATAACTTCTGTCTGACAGTCTCTATTAAACCACACGCACTTTTTTCTTCTGGGATTTCTAATACCTTGACATATGCAGTATTTTGTCTGGTGGTATTTCCCCTGCTGCTTCTCATTTTATTTCTATGGCCAGGCTATGCGTTGCAAATCTCTCAGCTTCAGGAAAGTGAAAGAGTACCTTGGAAAGGTGCCTGATGGTAGTCCTGGGTGGGATCTGTGCGGGAAGGGCAAGGGCAATGCCTTGCAAGTGATGCCACAGTAGTCTCTGAAGAATGACTGTAAATGACAGCTTTATGATATGTTGTTAAGGTGGAGGTAATCAGAAAATCTCTCCAGCTCCCAGGCCTTTCACCCTCACAGTCTCTGAGTGCCTCCAGGCTATAACCTCATCATCAGTACCCCAGTTTATAGGATGCAGAGGTTAAAGCATCTGCTCTAGATCCTTCTGAAAGGTAATAAAAAGGGCAGGAATGGGAACCAGGTTTCATGACTCCCCCTTTGCCCCAGAAGCCTAATTCCTGCTCTTACCTTTGCTTCTAAAATCAGGCGCTTCCCATGAACTGTTTCTCTGTTTGTAGAACTGTGTTTATTGTTATCAGCAGAAACCCTTCACTCACACAAGGCAAAGTGGGTGTCTTTTGATCAGTTTGTCTGCACTCACATAAATGACTCGTGGCAGAGGGTGGTGGAGAGCCCACCCTGACCCTCCTCTTTCCCGCACTGATGTGCATTTGGAAACTCGTGTGAGTACATGCTGCTCTCTTAGTGCCAGTTGTACCTATGTCTTCTCTTCAGGACTACAAAAGACCTCTTGATGTTGTGCTGGTACAGGTCAGACTAGATGCCACCCTCTTCCTCACTAGGGCTGTTGTCCACCCTCTGGGGCCCAGGCTTGTGCAGACATGCAATGTTAGTGAAGACCTCTGTCTACATGAATAATCGCCATGCAAATGAGGCCTTGACCTGATTTTCTTTGGACTAGAAGAAATCTCAACTCTAGAGTTTACCATCTTTGCCCGATATTTGAGTGGGTAGAAGGCAGTCTCTGTCTGGGAGGTTGTTTCTAGATTTAGGAGTCCCCATCCTGCACTGGCCTGGGCAGTCTTGTGTGAACTATGTTGTTTAATGTTTCTTGTAATTAGTCCCATTTTTGAAGCTGATGAAGTCATCAGCTTCAATTTGAATGTGTTCCCTCTTGGTTCAGACCAAGCTCTTTTAGAAGCTATGCATAATTTATGGGCTGGTTATACCCACTTCCAAAGAACAAATGAAGGAGTGGAATTCCTTTGTAAGCTGGCTCACACATACACTAGCACCTCTAGCAGAGTAGGGGGCATGAAAACTTCTCTTGATATAAACTGCTGTATCCAAGTTTGGCTGAGAAGCTATATTTGACCTTACAGCTTATGCTGTCATATGTTGGTACTGTGTGAGTCAGGTAGGTAGTGATGTAGCAGTGTTTTCTAGCGTCTCAGTATATTCAACTACCACTAAACCTTATAGATAAGCCCGGCCTAGATTGCTGGTGCTGTTACGTCAGTAAAGAGCATGAAATGCCAGTTCTGCCTAAGAGAGCTGTGCTGGCAGGGCTCCTGGTGCGGGGGAGGGAATCTAGCTCAGCCCTGTGCTGAGAATTCTGATTAGCGTACACTTTTTCTGCTTCAATACCAAGAAAATTGCATTTGCTCAAACCTTTTATTAAACACTTAAATCAGGCTTTGGTAAGTTTGTTTCTTTTGCCTGTTTCGCTAAGGCAGGGAGAGGGAGTGTGCTGTTACATCTTGAGACGGCACTTGAGGAAAGTTAACTTCTAAACTCAGCCCAGACTGAGGATTTTCCCCATCTGCTGTTGTTTTGCTGCCAGCAGACTCTGCACTGACCCAGAAGAACCACAGCTGTATGGGATGGGCTTCCCTTCACCATATATGCCTTCACACCACAAGATAACTGGCATGGAAGTTGCCTTTTTGCACAGACCGTTGCACAGCCTATAGGAAAAGAGGATCCTTGTCTGTGTTCTCACTGGTGCTGCCCAAAAGCCATTTAGAAATTCATCCCTCCCAGGGTCTGTACAGGCTCTTTTGACTTCTGCATGGCC
This sequence comes from Polioptila caerulea, assembly GCA_013397295.1. Taxonomy (NCBI): domain Eukaryota; kingdom Metazoa; phylum Chordata; class Aves; order Passeriformes; family Certhiidae; genus Polioptila; species Polioptila caerulea. Next base: position 253,568 of record VYXF01010180.1, on the reverse strand, counting down.
ATTACCCTCGTCTGCTCCAGGAATGTTTCATTGCTCTGGACCCCTTTGTCATAGCCCTGTGAGTGTCCCTCATGCATTTAAAATATCCTTTATGACTGATGGGAAAAAGCAAATTAAAGAGAATTGCACTTACAGGACATCAAAGATACAAAGGGCCTCTTTATCCAAGAGACATCTCTGCATTTGGGGCAGTATTTTACCTGTTTAAATGTCTTCTTCTAGAGCCCTTAAGTACACTGTTGTGCCAGTTAAGTATGGATTTTTAATTAAGCCCCCTCTCCCCTCTCCTCTTTTGCACATAACTATAATTTTAGAGACTAAGAAATCCCCTTAATGTCTAGCAAGAGGTTTAATGCTATATGCTCTTTAAAGAGCCCCTCCAACCACTGCGCTGTATTAATAGCTCTGAGATGATAATTTTTACAGTCTTGTAGGACTGATGTCTGGTGTTAACATTTCATGATCGTGTCAAAGGAGCAGGGGGGATGGGAGCTATACCTGTCAGCTGATGTTTTAACATGTGGCTTTAATCTTTTTAATTAACACAACTTCATAAAAAAACCCAAACCAAAATCCCACAGGCAAAACTCAATGCACAAGCCTTTTTGCCTGGGGAAGGTGAGTGGCTCCCACTGCTGCAGTGTGGATGTTCCCCATTCACAGTAAATGGAACATCACTGCGGAGCCCCGTGTTAGGCTGTGGCCATGGGGGCCTTCAGATGCCTTGGTGACAGAAGAAAATGCAGGAGACAATGACTTCAGACCTTTCTGTTTGCATAATTCATACATCAAGTAAAACATCTGAGTAAGGTTTCTATGGTCTGAGGATTGTATATCATCCTGGCCATGTGTGTATTCAGAAAAAACCACAAAAACTTGCAAAGTACCATTTTTTGACAAATAAGACTGAAGACAGAGTTCTGCTCTTGCTGTGGATGGTATTTTGTGTCTAAGAGCACCATTGCTAGCTGTGGTTGTGACCCATGAGAGAGGATTCTGCCCTCCTGGGTCAGACTGGATCAACTCCAGCAGTGATTGGTGGTAAGTGTTTAGGAAGAATGGAAGGGAGAGGGCATGTGTGTGGTGCTGCTTCAGAAACACTCTCCCAGAAGACGTACCTACCCAAACCCAAGCTTCCCTTGCACCTACCCCAGATGTTTCTCCGGCATTGCATCAACTAGGGCCATTTCTTCTCTGCCTATTGGGATATCCTGAGGTCAGCTATGAGTCTTTGAATCACACATGTACATTTCAAGAGCAGTACATTTTCAAGTTGACCCAGCCAGTCTAGAAACTTGGCGCTTAGCTACTGTCTCCACTTTTCAGTCATCACTGCACAGGTTTTTGCAGCAATGTGCCCTGGGGAGGGCAGGTAGCCCTGGACCTGTGCACTCTGTATTGTTCTCTCCCTACAGAAATAAAGACTTGTATAAAATACGTATTAATGCTGAAAAGCACCAGGGATTTGCTTTTTTGCCTTCCATTTTACCCCTTAACTCCCTTGTGTACAAGGCCTTTGGAGTCTGGAGATACACACCATCATTTTGTGCCCTGCAGAAGCATCCCTGCTTTACTGTTCTCCTCCAGCTGGTCTGAAGTCAGCCTCACTCTGGCTGCTGATGCTGCCGACACCTCCACTTTGTTTTGTGAATGTCTTTGAAGGCTGAATGAGTGCTTTGCTGGCAGAAGCTGGGCTGGGACTGCAGCCACACACCCCAGCAGCAGTGGCAGCCCCCTGTGCCTCACCCCTGTGATCTGGGCTGCCGTTGACAACAGCCTCTGCTTTGAAGAAGCATTCAAAGCCCGCGGGGCCAGTTGGGAGATGACTTCAGACCTCTCTAGTTTAGCACATGGCATTTGGTTGGCAAAGATCCTTTCATTAAAACTGATAGATGACACATTTTTGTGGTATTTACAATTCAAAGCGTTCTGATCAAAGTGCTGAAAATTAGGATGTTGATGTGAGATAAGTACTCCTTTCCTGGCGTTTGCACCAGAAAACAGTGTACAATCCGCTTTCCCTTTGTGTACCCCATGTCAGTTGCAGGCATTTCTACATAGCTGATGCCTGTGGATATATTTGCTGACTCCTAATGTCAGCAAATCCCACTATGATTAGGCCTTGAGGTGACAAAACAAAACCTTGACTGCTACAAGCTAGGTAACTCAATGCTGAGATAAAACCTAAAAATAAATCCCAGCAGCCTTTTAATCGAACTGAGCACAGCACAAAATAAATTTTTATAAGTTGTTAGGTCCTCGCTGCAAAAGGGAGAACTATAAAATTCTGTTTGACAGCTTCGTAATGGCAGTTATTTTGTTTAAAGCTTTTAGTGAAGCAAGTTACATGGCAAAAGCAGGATAATAAACAGAAAATGCATTCACCCTGTAAAACAACCATGATTAAACACTCAGGGGAAACTTGGGGGATATCAGCTCCAGGTTGTCTCCTCAGGTTTCCATCCCCAGCTTTCCAAGGACTGCAGCTCTCATCTGTAGTCACATCTCCCTGACCCTGTCTTGACATTCTCAGAATGTCAAGAACAGTGTAGGTTGGAAGAGACTCTAAAATCATCTTGATCCATCCCCCTGCCATGGGCAGGGGCACCATCCACTAGACCAAGCCCCATGCAACCTGGCCTTGAACTCTTTCAGGAACAGGGCAACCACAGCTTCTCTGGGCAACATGTTTCACTGTCCTACCACCCTCATTGTAAAAATACTCCTTTTATCTAATCAAAATGAATCCCCTTTTATTTTAAAGCCCTTGCCACTTGTTCTGTCACAACTTGCCATTCACCTCAGCCCACTTTGTAACTGTTTCCCTAGTCTCCAGAGCTGACCTTTCTGAATGGGATATTGCCCTGTTGCAGCACAGTAAATCAGTCTCTTCCTGGTTTTGCTGAATGAAATAAGAGGTGCATGAAGTGGTCTCAGCATACTGGCCTTCCTGATTCAGGCCTTGCTCTGGACTTTGCAGGTGAAATTCAAGTGTCAGGAATAGCTGAACTAATAAAAAACCTGCACAAAGGGATTTCTCACTCTGTGTGCCCCTCATGCCCCCGATGTTGTGAAACCATGTGCCATAGAAAACACATGTTTGGTACATGAGGAGACAGTAAGCAAGGTAGAAACTGTGTCTTGCAGCCCAAACCCACTCCAGCCAAAATGAAGAATAGGGAAAGGACTCCTCTGAGCACCCCCTGGTGCCCAACAAGCAGTGTTGAGTGGTTGTGTTTTGTGGGTGGGAATCTCCAACACTTGCCAGGTCTTTCTTCCTACTCACTCTGCTTTATACTCACTCAGTATGGTGGGGCCAGCTCAATCTACTGAAATGGTGCCAGGGAGAAGAGCCCTTCTCAGAGGAGATTTGGAAATTCATGTTCCTCTCTGTGTGAGCTGAAGTAGGCTTTGCATCTGGTTTGGGAGAGGAGAGAGAGTTGTGATGAGTCCAGTCCATCTCCCAGCAGAAGATTGCTGTTGAGCAGTTAATGAATAATACTCTTTCACTGGGTCTTTTTTTAGAGATGGACTAATCTTTGGAGCTATCATGACACTGATACTGGATATAAAAAATGAGAATGTCTGTGAATGCTTCCCTAATATATTTATAAATTATATGCTGAATACCCTACCCACCTCGGTAAACTATCCCAGTCCCAGAGGTGTTATAGGCACCTTTTCCTGGTGGTCACTGACGCTGCTGGACATTAGAGGAGGATCCTGGTGCAAAACACTTTCCATACAGTCATCAAGAAATTCCTTCACATTGATTATAAATGTTGGACCGACGCTTTTTGACATTATCCTTTTAAAAGAAACTGTATACCCAAGTCAAGTAACAATTTACTCGGGGTAGTTGATGCCATTGGAAATACCTTCTTCTTTTCCTTTGTCTTTTTCTTTGAAGAAACAGAACATGAGAAGCAAATCTAAGCTCACATTTTCCATTGATCTCAGATCAGAGATACAAACAGCTAGAATTTTAATGTCACACTTCACAGAGATGTAATCAAACCAAATTTCTGAAAACAATTTCTTCATAACTGACCTTTCCGGATGAATGACATGTTGCTACACTGCTCAATAGATAATCATTTCCAGTGGACAGACTAACCATTCTGTTCACTTTAATTAATCTTCCTCCATTCTGCTCTTACCCAGTAGACTTACAGCAAAGTTTAGAAGACAGCAGCTCAGCTGGTGAAACCCATTGCCAGACTGGAGACCAATGATCAGTACAGGGGAGAAAACAATTTTCTAGGCAATGCAGAAGAAATACATATACACAAAGAGTTCTTTTGAGTCTATTACCTTCTGTGCTGTCACCCTCTTTATCACCTGACCACAGCCTCGGGACATAACCATCTGCTGATGGTAGGGGAGTCATTCACATAGGAACAGACAAGTAGGTGACAAACAGTGCTTGTCAGTGCTTGCTGACCTCTTAACATGAGTGTGAGGGAAAAATGGATGACCTGTGCAAAAGAAATGTCAAGTTTATGCAAAGTTGTTTTTTTAATAACTGGCTATGGAGGATGGTGAGCAGCTGGAAACATATTACTAGGACGCTTACTATGTGTAAACACAAACCCATAATATGGATAAACAGTACAACTGCACGGAATTTTTAGCCAAGAAGCTCTATTAACTCTTTAGAAATTACAGACAGAGACAGTCTAGTCAAACAACCATTTATCTCCTTTGGGCTGGCAGCTGAGGAATCACCAAAACCTGGAGTGGGCCAGCTGCATGTCAAATGCAGTAGGAGTTTTTGACCCCACAAATGCATCTTTTGCCTGACTGTTGCATGTGTAAACTTGGAAATGTATTTGAGACCAGCAGTTTAAATGCTACTTGACTTTCCTTTGAGTTCTCCATAGATGCCAAAAGTCCAATGTAAGTTGTGGTTCAGTAGAAAAGTGGATTGAGATCACCAACCCCCACGACAAGTCCCATTTCAGGGGGGCACGTGAAGACCACCACTGTAACTCCTTACTGGTCTTTCATCCTGCTCCAGGAGGTAAATGCATGCGTATCAAAGTTCCTGCAGGGCTATCATTCTGAGCAAAACAGCAAAGACAACAAAAAATCCCTCTGCAGACAGGGCTGGAGTGTGCTGGAAAGAGACTTACGAGGTGTCAAAGTTTATGGGCTGACCTAGGATCACCTCTCCTCTGATACCTGTCAGGTGTTTTGTACAGTCAACCTCTCTGCTTGATGAAATACAGAAACCCATGAAATTACACCCTGAATTAATCTGGTGCATTGCCAAGACAGTAAATAAGTCATAAAAATAAGTCACAATATCCACACTTTAGGTTACAAGGTGCTGCTTACTTTTTAATTTTTTTTTAAATCCCTCATTACTGCCCAGGTAAGATGTAATCCAGGACATGCCTGTATCAATCCAGCCAAAGGCATACAAACATAAACCCCTTTGACAATAATTTAAAAAAAAAAGAGAAATATATCTGACAATAAATTAGTGTCATAACCAGCCAGGCTTTCTCCCTAGGAGGGAAGTTGAGGGACTTTGAACTGCTGCTTTTGTGTTGTGGCGTTTGTTTCCAGTGGGTCCCTTTTGACATATCAGCTTCTCATCTCCAAGTTACATGACGAGCGACTTGTCACCAGCTCTGTCAGATGCCACTGGGAGCAGTCACAGCACACTCCTCCACCTTTGGAAATGCCAATCATGGCAATGTCCTGTGTGGGGACCCACTTGTCACTCCCCTTCAAAGACACCCATCTCCCTAGGCATGGCTCTGAACACACCTAATTGTGAAGGATGGGAAGGCAGAAGAAAACCAATGCAGAAGAATCCTGGTGGTTTCTCAGTGTCGTATAAAAAGCCACCTTTGCATTCTGCTTGGGGCAAGCCAAAAAGTCCTTTGCAAGCATAGAAATAGCTCCAGGGCAAAGATGTCTGCAATAAATTGTGGGATCATCAGGTTGGTCCTCTGTGCATGGTTTCCTCTGAGAAGTCAAAGCAGGTGTCTGCTGAAATTGGTGATGAGCCAGTGGAGAAATGGAGCTATTGTGTTTTCTGGAAAAGAAATGTCTTTTTAGGTCCTTGAGAAGGCAGTCTGTTCCCTAAAACCCTGAGTGCTCACTGGAGGCTGCTTTTCCTTTCAGTGGTAGTGAGAAAGGAAAAGTCTGACATTCCTTTGACATAGATTACGTGGGGTGAACTCCTTTTTCATTCCCTAGCTCTGGTGCTGTGACAAGAACTTTGCTTCAAGCAAGCCAAGGTTTTACCACAAGGGCTGAAATTTTAGGATGTGATGCAGTGCAAGAGGGGCAGGGGTTTGAAGCAGAAGCAGGTCCATACAGTTGTTTCTGATGCATAGTACATGTGATGCGGTGTGTGAACAAGGAGGGTATGATGCACAAGGCTTGTCAGACCTCTGAATTCTTTTTAAAAAAAAGTCATAGCAGATGGGGAAGCTCCACTATGTCTGCTGCAGACAGCACCTCTTTGTAGATCCTCTGTGAAGAGGCAGCTTCAATCCACATCCTGCTGACAGGCCCTTGGTCTCTCTGCCTCTGGTGACTGAAGTGATCTCTTCTTTCTCCATGCCTACTTTTGAAGTCCTGCTGGGGGATGAAATGTACTGCTATGCAGAAGGGGTGCACAGTGGGGGGCTGTCTAGATTCTCTTGCCCAAATGTGTTTTTTTTTCTCTAACAAATGGATTATATTCATTTAAAAACTCCACAAAGCAGCCTGGGCCATGTGCACTGACAACTGGCCCAGGAAAATATACTCCAAATAAGTAGTCACAGATCCCCTGAACCCTGAGAAAGGAACCCTTGACCTTGCCTGGTAGATAACTCTTTAGCCCAGGAGCAGAGGGATCCTGTCTCCCTTCTGACAGGTCTGTTTGGGGTGTTTAATTCTTGGAACTCTGGATGCTCCTTGCAAATGTACAGGATTGGAGATCTTGGAGTGTGATGAGGTTTGGCCTAGCTCATGCAGATTTACATGGTGGGAAATGGTCTCTTGCTGGTTGTGGACAGGAGCTCTGTGCTGAAGCTGTGTGCTGGGGGTGCCAGGGACAAGGGCGTCTCTGGCCATGCAGACTAGGGCTGAGGTGTTTGTAGGCATAAGCAGGGCAAGACAGATGGAAATCAGCAAATGGCAAGGCAGTGAACTGTTTGTAGGAACCTACAACTGCAGTCCACAGACTTGAAATTCTGACACTGGCACTTAGTCTTGACAGAAAAGGGCCAAACAAGTGGTCATGCGTGTAGGTCCCCTCTCAATCCCTGTTCGGCTTGGATCAAAGGAAGCTGGAGGCTCAAGGAGGGCTGAGACTCGCTGCTTGGCATTTGCTGCCACCAGTTAATAACACTGTTTCCTGGCAAAAAATCCCTCTAGCAGGCAGAGTGCCTGGAGGCGGCCAGGCAGTCTCCATGGCTCTCCTCCGATGGACATGAGCCAGAATGACAGACATTGCTCCCGAAATAAACGAGTTCCTTAGGATATCCACTGCACCCGTGTCAGTGCAAAGGGAAGTTGCTGCCAGTGCAGGAGCATAAAAAGAACAGCAAACATGAAGGAAAACACAAGAAACAGCCCAAGACAATGAGACAGCACAGGACTGCAAGGCCGCTGCTGTGACATTGAGATGGAAGATGCTATGGAAATGTATGAGTTGGAAATGACCAGTTAGGGGACTTGACCTAAAGTCATTCTAGCAAGTCATTAATGCTGTTTTCTAAAGCAATGTTTCACAAGAAAAGAAATAAAAGAATGTAAGAATGTATATACATGCATTCAGTCCATACATTTTTTCAGTTATTTAGTCAAATATCATCTACTATTCAGGGGAACATGCGAAGCTTTCGCATCATATTGTTATTACTTCAGCAGTAGTTGCTATCAACGGCTGAAATCCTGACTAGGAAAAAAGCTGTAATTTCTTGGGGTGTGTTTGAGTAAGAAATCTCAAATTTATTTTAGGCAGCAATATTGTGATTTTTAAGGTTTCACATTTTGGGGTAGTTTTGATACTGGAGCATTGGGGATTAGCATAACTATGTTGCTTTAATAAAATCAGTTTAAATGCTGACATCAGTTGCAGGACATCACTTCCCTCCCTACCCTTGCATCAAATAAGTTCCCATTTTCCAACTCAGTGGATATGTTTTGCAAAGACTAGATGAAACGATGAACTTAAGCCTCTTAACTAACCTTAGAGGAGAGTAAAATATAATTTACTGGTATTTAGCAGCAGCTGTTTTGATGGTGCATAACAAAGTGATTGGCAAATATGATAGCAATTTATTCCAAGTAGTAACTGCTATTTTAGGTTCATAAAAATGTAGTTGCAAAATATCATAACACACCAAATGCAACTACTTTATGATCTCATAAAAATAACATGGAGATGTGCTATCCCACAATGCGCAGGCACTGCTGGGGGGCAGAAGTCCGGGCAGGCACCACTGCCCTCAATTGCAGCTTATTCCAAACTGCCTTCCCATAATTGTAGGACAGGTTATATTTCATGGCTCAGCATCACATGGCATCCAGCACCATGGTCAGACAAGGGGGTTGGATTCCCCAGGACCTGTGCAGACCTAAATTGGAACCCTGAACACATAGCACAAAGGATAAATCTGGGGAGATTGCTGCCAAGGAACATTTTTCTCCTCTCTCTTAAGTTAAAAATACACTGAAGGTAGTGTAACCCTTTGGGTATAGGTAGTGGCAGCTGCAGCAAGAGTCATGTCTGAAGAGCTTGCAGCCTTCCTTAAAACTAGCAAACACCTTGGCTTGAGCCTGACCAAGAATTTCAAAATACGTTTCCTCCGTGCTCCCAACTGGCAGTGCTTCCTCCTTAGCAGAGTTTGTGTCCAAAGAAAGGGGAACTGTTGGGAGCAGGAACTCAGCATCAGTCCCAGCGTCACCAGCAACAGCCTGTACAACTGGTAATTAACCCAGGCTACCATGTAGCTGGAAGTGATCTGTCAGATGAGTAGCTCCTCCAGAGGCTGTGTCCAGCACAAATGCCTGTTTCTCATTTCCACACAGAATTTTGTGTTTAATGTAGTCACAAAGAAAAGGCTCATCATCACGCTGCTGGGCTTGTGGCTTAATTGTATTTAGACCCAGCTCTGAGCAGGAGAGACCTCATTAGAAATATTCCATATGGGCTGGAAACCTTTGTCTGAGGTAGAACTAAGAGGAGCTGATGTGGCTGGGAGCTTCAGGCATTACCTTGCAGTTTGGGAAAGAAAAACATTGAAACCATCAGCTCTTTCAGTGGATGTACCTGGAAGTGATGCAGTATTATTTCAGGTGCAGTATTATGTTTGCAACTAAGCCTTCCCAAGAACCTGTTCCCCACAGCCTCTGCTTCAGGATGCAAAATTTGGCCCAGAGAGGAGTGAGGCCTTGGTGGGTGGAGGAGGCTTTGCTTCAGCCATAGTCTGGGGCTCTGACCAGATCCCAGATACTCACACCTCTGGGCAGACCAGTGTGCCTTCTGGCATGGCTCCAGAATGCACCCATGGGAGAGCAGCTACTCCAGGAGAGGACATGCTTTTTGCCAGAAGGCAAAAAACCCAAGGGAAAATCCATCAGGAAAAAGCAGCGTTACCATCACAGATATTTCATCCAAGTCTACGTGGAGTGAATTTCACCCAGCATAAGATTAAATGGCACATTAGTTAAATAAATGGGGATCTGGGGATTGCCTGAGTATTAGGGAATGCAAACAAGAAGATGAAGGAGTAAATATGTTGGTTCAGGAAAAATTCTGAGCCTTTGTCTTGTTGTTTCAATTCCTGAACAAATCCATTAATCATCTCCTGCTTAACGGAAAATCCTCCACCACTGACCAGCCCTAAACTGTCAGGATTAATGTCAGGCTTAATTTTCAGTTGTCACTCGCAGGGAAATATCATCCCTCCCTATTTCATAAATACAGGCTGAATTTTGAAATCCCTGAGAAATGAAAACATTCTCAGGTTTTCATAACATCTAGGAATGGTTCATGAAGAGCAGTAACTTCTCCAGCAGAAGGCAGGATGGCCTCCTTCACAGCTGGCTTGCTGTCATTTATATAGCAATAGCTGTCCCACAGACAGGGAATAAATTGTGCAACGCGCTCTGTTTATTGACATCCTGATAATGAAAATCTAATTAGTGTGAAAGTGTAGTTTGTTGGATCAGATAGTTCAACAAACATCTTCCCCCTCAGTTTCACTTGAAACCGGGAGCAGGAGTGAGGATGAGAAACTCTTTCTGCTGCATTTCCCACTGGAGCATGAAAATATACAGCCAGATCTCTGCATTAAGGCTGTTGCTTACAAGATTGCCAGCTCATTTCTGCAAATACCTAAAGAGCAGCTGCACATCCCAGCTGTGGAGACAGCTTTAACACACTCCAGGATGTTCAGGGATGGTTGGGACCTGGGGGTTTTGGCCATGTCTATCTCTTGGTCCTGCAGGATCCTCCCACGCCCTATGTTTGATTTAAGTCTCTCTATAATGACTCCCAAGCGAGGATGGAACACACGACACTGTCTTTTTTAATGAGTAATGGGGCTCAAATTAATATTCAGAGTATGAAAAGGAAGGACTCTTGAAAGAGTGTCTCATTACTTCTGATGCCAAATGCTCTACAGGGAAACCCAAGATCAGGGAAGATTTGGGGAGAGTTGTTGTGAAGTTGGGTTTGAGGGTGAAACTGGGTCCTTCATCAGTGGTCGGAGTGGAGACGTCATTAGCTGAGAGTGCACAGTGATCTATCTGGGCTTTGATTAATTTGTTAATGAGCTTCTGATCGCCGACACCATGTCTATCTCACATAACACCCTTGCTATGTGTCATTTATCCCTTGAAATTTAAATCAAGCAGAGATGCATTTTAATGTAATTTTGGACTTGGGAAGGCAGCTGTGGAAACAGTTAATTATCATTGATTTTCACTGAAATTCTGGACTTATTCAAAGCTCAGAGCTACTTCTTCCTTGACAACCTGCCAAAAGGGCTATAGCACAATCCCTTGTATGAACTCCTGTTTTCCATTTGCAGCTATCTTTTGAATTTTGCTGACCACAAATGCAGCATCTATTTTCTTTTGCACCCAAAGACAAGATGCATCTGTGCATCTGATCCTGCAGACATTAATCATATCTTATCATATCATATCTTGCCAACTTTGCTCATTAAATATTTCTACTGATTTCAGTGAGACTAATAACACCCAATGCAGTAGATACAATAATGTTAAAATGTTTGGGACTTTGAATTGCATCTTGAAAATACCTTATTTCCCCAGAGATTTTTTAAACTAAAGAATCAACTTTATGAATGCTGCTGTAGATAGCAGCAGAAGCCCTCATGTTCACGATGGGGTATAATTTATGCAGACAAAAGCAATTGAAACTAAAATTGATCAAACAATACAAAAAGTGATTGGGTCACTAGTTTGGCAAAGAAGGATGAGTTCAATCCATGGGAATTAACTGTGGATAATAAATTAGATTTAGCTGAAATATTTTGACCAGAGGGTAGTTTTTTGGGGGTTTTCTCAATCAGAACCAAAGTATAATGCAAAAAATCTTTTAGATCAGAGCTTCAGGAGGAGGATGAAACTCAGGTCCAGGTGATATTTCAAAAAACTGTATCTGGATAAGAACAGGGGTTGTAGTGTCAGATTATGGATAAAATTCTGGCTGGAGTTCAAAAACTCCTGGAAACTGCAAGTATTCTTTATATATACTGTGGTGATCATGTAAGACTCATAAACAACAGACATAATTAGAAACATTTCAAGGCTTTGAAATTGCTTTGCTTCTGGAGGAAAATGAAACTGTTGTTGCAGTGTAATAGAGACTGAACCCCTGGGTCAGGACGCTGCCTGCATGCCAAACAGGCAACGGGGGGATGGGAGCTCTGCTCTAAAAAAGGTCTGTGAGAGAGGCTCAGCTGCCTGTCAGCCAAAACTTCCTGAACCTCCTGATTTCATTTTTGCATCCAAGTGAAAACCACTCACAAAACCTCAAACTGTTTCACAAAATGGAAATGGAGGTTTCTGATCAGCTGCAGCTTTTTTTTTATTGTTCACAATATTAAGAAGAGCAGTAGATTGTGACAAAAGTTGATAGATTGAAAATGTTTGTCACATTTTAGTCTACATTCATCCTGGAAAATGCTTAAATACCTTTTACCCATGTTTGAGGAGTGGTGGATTGTAATGCAAAATATAAAGCCAGGATTTCACTAGTAATGAGTTTGGATTGGAGCCAAGAAGTTCTTGCTGCTTCTCATGAACCTGTGCATTTCTCAGTAATTCTTCCTGCCTGTAAAGAAGTTACCAGCCTCAAAACTTCTCTACTCATCCTTTTCACTTCCTTGTCAGAACATCATGGTCTTGGCATAAAACCCAGGACTCAAACCTCTTGAGACAGTGTGAGATCTCAAGACCTCTCCCTGAGGCCAGGGAGGCTAATGAACTTTGCCAAGGAAAGGCTAACAAGCTTTGCCAAGTGCCAGAGCAGAGGACTATCTATCTATATTCGTTATGGCATGGAGTGGCAGGTGGGGAGCACTGGTTATTGCAGGCTGATTTCTCCCTTCAGCAAAGGTAGAGGGGCCGCTCATGGTAGTGCTGGGTTATCTGCAGCCACCTGGGCAGAAATCTCCCATTGCTCTGTAGAATGACATGGCAGTTTGGGAAGGCACATCTGGAGTTTTGTTACGTACTAAATCAAGGCCATGGTAGGTAATGGTAGTGTAAAGCTGAGATTTCAGAGCCATTCACATAGCTAATATATGTGGCAGTTGTTTATGCAAAGGAGTGACTGCTGAAATGAGGTCTGGAATGATTTGTTTTGGCTTTTAAATCCCCTTCTCTGAATTCATGTGATATTTGTGCAGCCATGAGGGAACAACCTAGTAGAATTTTCTGAGATGTGCCATTTCCCTACAGGGAAGTTGCTCTGCAAATTTTTCTCTGAAGGCAGAAATGCTGTTTCTTCCCAAAGCCAGGTCACTTCCATCAAGACTCAGGAAGAAATTGCAAAGGGACTGAAATATTTTAAGGCAGAATTCTGGTAATGCATTCCCTTCAGAAAAGATACTATGTATTTGCAGGGTGAGCTGGCCATAGTCATGTCGCCCTCAGTCAACTCCCCATCCCATTCCCTAACGCCATCTCAGTTATTCTGTGTGTTCTGCAGTGACAGAAGCATTTTTGTGGTTGTTTTAAAAGCTGAGCAGACCAAGATGATGTCCTATAGGCTGATCATCCTCTCTAGGAAGAGACCTCAACTCATATGGTGGTTGTTTGTCTTCAAGGAACATGAGTTGGGACTGAGGGAGATTTTGAAGATTGTTCTAATGAGAGTGCAAGTCTGAGGATTTGTCTGGCAGCTGCCTGGAGGCATCTGCTTTCCTGGCAGGCCACACTTAATGGCATTTTCTGTGTTTTCCTTTCAAGAAGAAACAACTGAGACCAGAGCAAACCAGCGACATTTGTGCTTTCCAAAGTCTGGTCCTGTGTCTGTGTGAGCAACACTGCAGAAACTGTTGCAAGCTCTTGGCTTCACCAGTGTGCTCCTTACAAACCTGGAGAGTGAATGCCACTGTAAAGACAAGTGCAGCCATGAAAGGAGGAGGCAAACTAGGAACAACACAATCTAATAGTCTTACATGCTCCTTTCCATCACCCCAAATTTTTTTCCTTCCACAGCAATAGCAGCTACTCCTGTACAATTGCTTTGCTGTCTCTGCTCCCCTTTCTGCCTTAATGTGCGAAATCCACAGAGGATGAACCACTAGCTGTGCGAAACTGGTGATTAAGAAGAAAACTGATTATTTTGAAAAGCGTTACAGTGCAAAAACTATTGCTAGGTGACATCCTTGGAGCAGGCACATGTTACACTGACCAAGGCATTCACCTGCATAGGTCTGTGCTGGAAACTGTCTGTGGCCCCAGTAGTGATGTGCAGAAGGGAGGTGGGAGTGTGGGTGTCCAGAGTGAGCTGCTCAGAAGTGCCCTCTCAGTTAACAGCCTTCACTTCCATGGCCTACTTGTATTGCACTCTGTGGCCATTAACTGTCGCCCTGATTCTTCCAAGCTTTCCTGATGCACTTTCTACCTCAATGTTTGGTAGTTCCTAGTTCACTTTCTCACGAATAGATACTATTATCAGAAGCTTGTTTATGTTAAGACAAGGTCGCTAGAAATTCCTTCTCTTGGGAGTGGAAAGTGACTGATTGACAATTGCTTTGGCCAGTGGAATGAGAGAGGTGTCCAGCTTCTCCTCCAATCCCTGGTCCGTGCAGAAATACTATATAATATGGAATCAGATAATTAATAAAGCTCTTTCAGCCTTCTCTTGAGAGCGTGTGTCGTGCGTGTCCTTGTGAGTGACTCATAGCGACAGTTAACAAACTGAATATTAGAAAATTCAAGAGGCAAAGACCCCTGTTCCTGCTCTAAATTGAAGCTGTAAAAGCAGACTGAAGTGCACATCAACCACTTGTCTGGTTTCTGGGGTTTGAAATATTCTTCCCCTGCTGCCAAGGAAGAGAAGAAAATAGCCCTTTGAAGAGGCTCTGAAACCCAAGTAGAGTGAGAGGGGGAACACTTACTTTAAAGCACAATAATTAACTTTTAGGTTATGGACCCTAATCCCCGATCCCTGTCCCAGCAGGGTGTCTCAAGGAAAAGGGCTTTCGGAGCAGGGCTGGTTGCAAGTGTGACACATGCAAAATGCCCCCAGGGAAATGGTCTCACATTTTTTTCTACAAAGATATTTTAAAAGCAAGAGTGAGATGTCCTGGGAGGATAACACATCCTAACAGATGTGTAATATCAGATGTGTAATATCACTAAAGCTGACTCTGATATAATCTAAGCTGCCGTTTGGTGTATTGATGCTTTGTTTATCTGTAAGCAGATAAACATGCTAAACATGCTGAAAATGCTAATTTTTATTAGCATTACTTTGTTGATGCAGCTTCTAGAAAGGTTAGGCTGTAGGGCAAATGTCTGTGTATAGAAAAAGTGCCTATGCTGGGGTGACTGATCAGAAAGGTGCAGCTTTTGTAGTTTGAGGAGACATGGCAGAAGGGGGAAGGGAAAAACCCTCCATAATGGATGATTTTGAAGTTTGGGGAAGCTTAGTGGGAGAGAGGAAGTAGGTTAGGGGAAATCAATGAGAGAGAGGGGGGGTATTTTACCTGGCAGTCACTCATCACTCAAGCCAAGTAATTATTAATTATCTCCATGCATTCACACAAGTTGTTCGTTTTCTTGGCATTTTTAAAGATGAATGAAGAATTACCCAGGATGAAGGGTAAGGAGTGAGAAAGATAAATAATACCAAGAAGCTGATTGCTGCCTGTCTGTTATAAAATTTCATTAGCTTTGACAGCCTGTACATAAGCAATGAATGAATGCTAACTACACTTCCTTTGCATCCGCTTTCACTCATATTGCTCAGCTCAGAAAAAGAGCTGGCCAGACAAGCCTTGAGGATGAAAGGAGGTGCCAGATGATTCACTGGATCAGGATGATTCTTAGAACATGGATAGCAAGGGTTAAATTTATTAGGCTTACTTTGCCAAGGGTATTTTTCACTGAGCACCACTAGAAATGATCGATGCTGGTCTGTGGAGGTATCCCAGAGGATGGTTCTCCTCACAGTCCTGCAGGAGAATTAAGGAGCTGAGACTGTCATCAAAGCCAGATTTTTTGCTGCAGTAACACTTTTCCCAGATTGAAAACATTGGGAAAATAAAGTCAGAGAGAAGGCAATCAGGATCCCAGCTGTATCCAGGTTTCATGACAGTGTGTTTCTATGTCCTTGGTCCGTGCAAGAGCAGCTGGCCTGAAGCCGTGGCTTTTATCATCTATGCTCTGGGTGAAAAGTAACAATAGATACCTGAGACTTTACTGAAATATCCAGCAGCCTCTACTGTCAGAACCACTCTTTATTTTGGGGCATAGAGGCAGATGAAACAAGTGAGGATTCTCCCACCTGCATCTGTATGTAAGAGCTGCTGCTATTCCTAGCATCTTTTAGGGCCTTAGTAATGAAATAACTCTTATAATGTCTATAATATTGACATGGAATGGAATTTTTTGATCATATTAATTGCTCAGGCTGTTGCTATACAGGATCACAAATCAGCGTTTCCCCAGTGACTGGCTCAGCCTCTCCATGCACATTTAAACAGATGTGACCTTGATGAGCACAGATATGGGGGGCTTGAGGATTGCTTGCAAGACAAATTAATGTGCTCCAGCAGATTTATGAGAAGTTATTCCTCAGTGTAGAAAAGTCTGTCTACTTTCACCTAGGTACTCCTCCAAAAGTGACTTTTTCCATGTACAAAACATGAGCAATCTGCAGAGCTAGTGACAATGTCAAGAGGTCTTTAAGTAAAAATATTTCCAGGGGGCTGGAGCAAAGAGGCAGCAAAGTGGAAACAGAAATGTGATTCATGCAGAACAAGATGTCCTCATTCATTTCTAGCAGCTTGCTCTACCCGTAAACGATATCCTGCTCAGACAATGTCAGTTCTTTCTTTTAATCTCTCCCTGCATCAGAAGAGATCTCGCAACTGAGACTCATTTCATGTCACTTTCCATCATGACAAGAAAACCCGCACGTAGAAAGAAGTGTCTGTAAACACTTGTTTACTGAAACTGCAGGTAAACAAGCCCCCGAGTCATCCCCTCCCACAGCTCTGTGTTTCAATTCTTCCTACTTAGGCAATAACATCAGGCTTTCACTACTTCTTGATGGAATTAGCAACTAGAAACCCAAGCACTGTGAATATGTGTGAGAGAGAACAAGACAGGAGGTCTGCTTGGGACCAATGGCCATGAACCAAAACACACGGAATTCCACCTCAACATGAGGAAGAACTTTCCGTGGAGGGTCAGAGCCCTGGAACAGCTGCCCAGGGAGCGCGGAGTCTCCTTCTCTGGAGATATTGCAATCCCACCTGGATGTGTTCCTGCGTCCCCTGCTCTGGGTGACCCTGCGTGGGCGGGGGGGGGGGGGACCGGGGGATCTCAGACGTCCCTTCCAACCCAAACGGTTCTGTGATTCTGTTATTTTAGGTCGTTTATTTTGTACTAGTAGAGGGGTGAAAAGCTCTTTGACTCTTTCCACGCCGCTTTTATATATTGGCCTGGGGAATTTCAAACTTCGGTATAAAAAACTCTCAATACCTCGGGGCACGGCCACCCCTTACGGGACCTCAGCCGCAGGGCGGTCTCCAACCGCCCGCCCCTCTCGTCGGGACAGCCCCGGAATGGCGGCTCCGCCTCCGCGGGAGCGCCGACCCGGAAAGCGTTTGGAGGTCGCGCTGGGAAGATGGCGGCGCCCAGGCGGTGAGGGGAGAGCGACACAGCAGCCGCGGCCATGAGCGCTGCCCGCCGCTGCCGACCGCCCCGGGCGCTAGCAGGTACCGCGGAGCCGTCGGGCGAGAGGGCCGGAGTGCAGGCAGGGCCGGGGCGGCCCGGGGCTGCTCTGTGCAGCAGTCCTCGGAGCCTGCACGACCGTGCGTGTGCGTGTCCCCGTATGTCGCGCTGTGTGTCCTCCGCTCGTGTATGACTTTGGTGCTGTCCTATGGCAGCTGCTTCCTCTCAGTGCTGCTCTCGCAAGATAATCTTGTTGCCAGTGTATATAGTAGTGGGACAATACTATATTGTACGATACCCCAGCAGTAAGACTGCCTGAGCTCAAGCAGCGTTTGGACAACGCTTTCAAGGTCAGGGTGGTATTGTTGCCGTGTCCTGTGAAGGGCCAGGAATTGAATTCGGTGATCCTTGTGGATCTCTTCCAGCTCAGAATATTCAGTGAAAATGTACCTTATTGGAGCTCAGGAATTTGGAAGAAACAACCAAAATTATTTGGACATGCCTGCAGTTTAGTTTTGGGGCCCTCGGGTAAGAAAGAAAAGGAAGGGTTGGAATGTGCCCAGGGAAGGGAACGGAACTGGGGAAGGGTTTGGAGCACCAGGAGCAGCTGAGGGAACTGGGGGCCCTCAGCCTGAAGACAAGGAGGCTCAAGGGAACTTCCCATTCTCCACAATTCCCTAACAGCAGAGGGGAGCCAGGAGGGGGTCAAGGTCTGCTCCCAGTGAACAAGGGACAGGATAAGAGGAAGCAGCCGCAAGTTATGCCAGGGGAGGTTTGTATTGGATGTTAGGCAAAATTTCTTCACTGAAGGGGTGGTTGGGCACTGGCACAAGCTGCACAGGGCAGTGATGGAGTCACCATCCCTGTAAGGGTTCACAAAACATGTGGATGTAGTACTTAAGGGCATGCTTCAGTGGTGGACTTGGCAGTGCTGGGTTAGTATTCAGACTTAATCTCAGAGGTATTTTCCATCTTTAATGATTCCATGATTCTGCACTATCAGGTCTTTCACCTAGAGCAGCAAATGTTTTCCGTCACCTGACCCTGGTTCCCATTTGTTAGAGTGTCCTGTGTCTCAGCTGACAGCAGGAACTGCAGTCTTAATTAGAAGCAAACTCAGTGGCAGAGAAGAAACTGGAATGTACTATTGCCTCTTGTTTTCCTTCAAACAGGATTATTTGTTTGGCATCTGAGGAACACTGATGTACGGCAGATACCGTGCCAGTTTATGCACCTTTACCATGTGGCCAATGACAGGTTGATTACCTTTCAGTACTTTAACTTTCTCAAACGAATGGTAAGTCAAGGAATGTATTTATCCTGTGTTTCTCATCATCCCATGTGATAAGTCAAAGAGGAGATTAGTTGATAGAAGAAATGTTTTTCTTATCAGCCAAAGTCTGGCAATTCTAAGTGTCTCCATTTTTCTCTAAATCAGAGTTAAGGCACTTGGTATCCTAAAACATCTGAGGCTGGAGGAAACCTTCTGTAGCAAGGACAGTGTCTTGTGCTGCAAGTCTCCTCTGCTTGACAGGAGGTTTCTGTGCCCTTGGAATAGGGCACTCATCTCCTGTCAAGAAACATGACATAATTTTTTTTAAAATCATTACTTATAAAAATGCTAATAAAGTCACATCTTGGCTAGCAGTCATACAAGTGCTAGATGGAATTCACTTGTGGAGGTGGTGTGTTCTGAGTTAATCACTTTACTTGAGTCAAAATTCCTGGACTCAATGAGTTAATGGGTTACATATACAGCGTGCTGTTAGTTTTAGGTATTAAAAGAGCTGTAATTATCATTCAAACCCTTGCAATTGCATCTTCTTCTTTGACCAATTGTATCCCATGTAAGTGGATGGTAATTTTTTTAAATTGTGCTGCTGATTTGAGCTGTATTCACATCACTCATTTAGAGTTGCAGACTGCTCTTCCTCGTTGCAATTATTACTGTGTCCTTGAAATCAGGATTGGTTGAAAGTTCTTCCTATGCTTCTGGTGCTTGAAATATATAGAATATTTTGGGGAAGAAAATATGAAGGAGAAGCTAAGTGCTCTTTTTCTTATTCTGTGTTTATTCTGTGAGCTCTAAAAGAGAGCAAACGACTCTCTCTTCATTTGTTGTTCAATATATGTCCCTTTGAAATTTGTTGTCTAATTAATGAACAAAATGTTTGACATAAATAATAGTAAACTAATGTGGGAGATGATTTTATATCATAGGTGGTAGATTCTATTTTTAGCATATTTTTGATTTTTTCATTTCTTCAAAATGCACAAGTTTAGTACATATATTTGGAAACTGAAGTTGTATGGGAATTTGTATATTTCTCTGCTTAAAGGTGAATTTTATTTGGTCAAAGATTGAGCTCAATCTTGGAGGTCATTCCAACCTTTATTATTTGGTGGAATTGATTAATTGTAAATCAAGTTGTACTATCTGGTGGTTTTGAATATGAACAGAGAGCTTGCTGTTTTAGCTATGAGGGAGGAAGCAAACTTATTCAAATGTTCTTCTCCAATCTTACATAAACGTTATTGATTCAGCTGTGAGTTGTAAAGCTGCTTTTGTAATATCTAAGCCAACTTCAGAAGCCTTTCTGTGTGTGAAATAATGTCTGAAATTCAGACTTACTCAGTTGTGTTGTGGAAGTAATTCTCCTAACAAGAATAAAATAGCAATAGTATTGTTTGTGTTAATAAAGTGAAACGGACAGAAATATCTTTTATCTCTTTGTTTTAAACTTTCTCATTGTATTTAGTATGTAACACAGTGCAACAAAGACCTCAGCCAACGAGCCAAACCCAAGTCCGATCCTATTGTGTCTCCTTTTCATGAGCTTCAGCAATTGGATCAGGAAAAAAAGGTTGTACACAAAATTAGCCCAGTTTCAGCTGTTCATCAATTGTGGTCTGAAGCATCAAGCAGAAATAAGTGGGGAGAACTGAAATCAGCTGCAGAAACTAAAGACTCAGGCATACCAGTGGGTGCCGAATCCAAAGAAGACAGACGATGGAAAGAAATGAAGCTCCGGCTGGATGATTTGCCAGGAATTTTGGCACGCTTGTCCAAAATCAAGCTTACAGGTATTACTGGTCATTTTTCTCTCATTTCTCTGCATTCTGCTTGACAGCAAAATTCTTTGGCATCCTACTGGTATGGTTTAGGTTTGCATGTGATAATTCCCACCTTACTGATGCTAAGTTGGATCAATTTTATCAAGTATGTGCTAGGAAAATTGTTTTATGGAAGCATTTAATAGTTTTCTCATTACATTTATTTAAAAACAATGAGAGGAGCTTCCATCGTGTTGTCAGCTAGTTTCTGGGAAATAAGCAAGTGCGAGTAGACAGACTACAGTGAAACTGGGTAAGGAAGTGAATTTATAAATATTGAGTTCAGTATTTGAAGTTGTCTTGCTTCAGTTTACTTGTGTTCTGTCTTATTTACATACCTTTCACTGTAGTATTGCTGGTTGTGAAGTCCCAACATAAGATAATCCAAGTAGTTTCCTATATTAGAAATGAAAATGTTTGAATCTGACCAGTTGAATTTTATAAAAGAAGATCTGATTTACTTTTCAGTCAGTGATAATGCTGTCTCTTCAAACCAGCAATTTGTTAAGCAATTGCCTTGCAGCCTTAACTACATTTTGTCTTGTTCAAGTAGTACTACTTAACGATTGTAAGTTACTCCTTTGCCAATAGGTAGTGCTATGTATACTGTTACTTCTAAGGAAGCTCTAATGGTCTGACCGAAGCCTTTCATCTTGTCTATGATATAAAGTCCAAGAAGAGAAATGTAATTTCCTAAGTCCTTGACTGGGTGCTCTCCATTGGTTTAAGTGAACTCTTGATAACAAGACTCTTCTTTGCCATAAAAGTTTGTTATAATGACTGTCCTGAATTCAGTTGACTTTTAAAAACTTTTTTGTCTTGCAGTACGTAAGTTTTCATAATTTGTTTTTCTGTGGAAAAATCCTGATGACCGCATAGTGTATAATGGTAATTTGCATTT
Source organism: Polioptila caerulea (assembly GCA_013397295.1). Classification (NCBI taxonomy): domain Eukaryota; kingdom Metazoa; phylum Chordata; class Aves; order Passeriformes; family Certhiidae; genus Polioptila; species Polioptila caerulea. The sequence goes on along the minus strand of VYXF01010180.1, from coordinate 232,153 downwards.
TCATCTCAGTGTTGCTGATAAATCTCGTGTTTTGGATTTGGCGCAACTGATCTTGTTTGCACATCCAAATTTTCTTCCTCACTGTTTTTAGAAAGTCTGAGGGCATTTATTTTGTGCTGGTTAAGAGTTTGATAAGATGAAAACATGTATTTTGATATTTTACTATGTAACTTTAACATATTAGACTTGGAAATTTCAAACTTGGGTTATATAAATCTCCCAGTAGCACATTCAGCATTTATCAGGATTATTTGCAGCAACTTTATGGTGTGCATACAGCTTCAATTATTGCCTCATCTATCTTTCTGCAATATACAGGTTTTGCCTTTTTCTTCCGCATGCTGTTCAGTTTTAGTAATACTTTGTTTTTGTTGGGCTCACCATGGGTAGCTTGGAAGTGCTGTGTGAACAATTAGCTCTTCTGGCATATTTTCATTGAGGTGATTTTATTGAAGTGTGTGTAATGTGAAATTGAATGCTGTGCTAGCTGTTGAAGTAGAACTAAATTTTAAAATTTCACTGGATCCTGAAATGAAAACTTACAATGCTATGATTAAAGGACCAGAGAGAGAAAAAAATTACTATTGTTGAAAACACTTGAAATGTTTTTTTTACATTTGCTCATGGGTAAGCTCAGTGCTTGTGCTGCATCTCAGCGTTACTGGTGCTCCTTGAAATGTGAGTTTCAACAACTTCGGCAAGATACAAAAGTGCCATTTTCAAGAGAACACGATTTCATGTGATATTTTATGTGGCCTCGGAGTTGCTACAAAACTCTTCAACGGTTCCTGGTAGCCTCCTTTAACTAGGCAAGCACCACTCTGGATTTTAAAAAGGGTATAGAATGCGAAGATCAAGGAATTTCATTCCCTTCAGAACTGTTGTTTTCTATGAGAGTGACTTTTGAAGTGTAAGCTTGACTGCTAATTTCTGAACAGCTGTACAATTTTTAATCCAGCTTGCAAACCTTTTGGGAAAGGGACTGTGATTTTAGTTTGTCTCAGCTGTACCTGGAAGAGTTCTTGATCCAAGGTAAGTGTGGTAAACTTTACCTATTGAGAATGTATAGAGAGATACAGAAAAAAACCTCTTTTCTCATTATGATCTTTATGTGTTTGTTGTACAGATTTTTTTGGAAGTGGAAAGTGTAAAAGAGTAAGTTGGATGAAGAAGACTTTGTAGGAGGGGAGTTTTGTTGCTGGTCTTTATTGGTCATGGGATAGTGTAGGAGATAAGCAGGAATAATACTGTATGTAATATGTAGAGCGAGGAAAAATTTTTCCAACTTGTGTAATCATTTAGACAAATTAGATATTATCTGAAGACTATAGTGTTCTAGTTCTTTGATTTCATTTTTTTTAAAGAAGAATAAATTTTCTGAGATCAGTTTTTAAGTTGCAAATGTCATACAACTCAGTTCCTTTCACCTGTGAAGTTCTGCTAGATTTCATACCCTGTGTGGTTTTTTTGGCAGACACTTTATGTATACTTTTTAGAGTATGAAATAACAAAAAAGCAAACTCTGCATGATGCTAAAATGGGACTTCCTTATGTTCTGTTCTTTTCCTGCTGCTGCTGGAAAGAGATTTTTTGTTCGTAGTATGAACTGTACTTCACCTTGGAGAGGAAATGAGTTTTGCTATTTCCATACCCTCCTGCTTCATGTAAACTGCAGCCTTTGTGACTCTGCCATCAGAAGCTCTGCCTTTTAAACAGGAATAGATTTCTGTTTATATTCTTTTGCCCAAAACAATTAGGGAACTTTTAATTAAATGTCACATGATCTACCTTTTTGGGTTCAATTTCCATCCATTCCTGTCTCTGTGGTGTTTTACATTGGGTGCTCTCTGAACAGCTGTATCCTACCATCCAGGCACTTGGAAAGCTAATGCATCTGTCTGATAGGTTTTTAGAACGATAAATGCATTGTTTTCAACTTGATCCAAAAGTTGATGTGTAGCTAGAAATAGGAGAGAGACAAGGGAAGTAGGAAATAGGATGGAAATAGTATGGAAATAGGTGGAAATTCTAGCGATTTATAAATGCGCACACACACGGAATTTCAGGGTGTCTTGTCTTCTTAAATTTAACTTACAGTTCAGATTTAAGTAATGTTTTCTCCAAGCATTACAGATGAAAACTCAGATAAGCTATATGTACAACCACAGGAAAATCAAAGTTCAGTTTTTGGTTTGGGCAAACTGATATGATGAAAGCATGATATGAAAAATGCTGAATATTCCCTTAGATAACGCTCTACGGTTTGTGAACATTTCCTTGTCGTTGCTCCTGTAGCATGTTGGTCTTTCTGTGAGGACCAGAAAGCAGCTAAATTGGAACAGGCTGTCCCATCCCTGGAAGTGTTCAAGGCCAGGTTTGATGGGGCTTGGGGCAGCCTGAGATGGTGGAAGGTGTCCATGCCCATGGCAGGGGTTGGAAGTAGATGGTCTTCAAGGTCCCTTGCAACCCAAGGCATTCAGTGATTCTATGATTCTGTGATGTACAGCACCCTGTGTCTTTAAGAAAAGACTGAACATGGCACTCAGTGTTCTCATCTGATTGACAAGGTGGTGATCAGTCAAAGGCTGGATTGATGATCTTGGAGGTCTTTTCCAACCTACTTGAATCTGTGATTACATAGCACCTGTCTGAGAAGTGGATCAACATGGGTGGACAAATATGCTCATTTCTGAGCATTTTCATTTTTGAAGACTAAACTGGAATTGTTTTTTCATATGTCTTGTTATAAGGAAATCTCTTGCATGTAGTAGGAAACAGCTGGAATTTATTAGATGTATTGCTTCTGTACAGATCTGTGTCTGTGGAATAGTGATCCTCTAGCACAAATGTGCTGAACCTGAAATCAGAAGAGATTATCTGCTCTGTTTGTAATAATGTACTTGAATTTTGCATGATTTGGTTCTGACATGTTTCAAATCATTGTCCCAAATTTCAGTTTGCTTCAGGACCTTGGCCTTTATTAGTGTGCAGGTTATAATCTGTGTCAAAACTTTGACATGCCCAAACAAATCTGGGTTTACAAAGGACATGTTGTTTGGGTGGGTAGCACTAAATACTGCTGCTACAGCTGGCTTTCCAGAAATCAAAGTGTGAAAACTCAGGAAGGAAGGTTTCTTCAAGTTTTGGAAAACTACTTTCTTTTAAGGGCTATATAAACATTTGCAGTAAAGCAGTGAAATTGTTTCTTGAAAAAAAGGTACAAATGCATTTGCTTTTCTCCTTCCTTATGTACTGATATATCAGTAGTATAGGAGTAGAAGGGAATTCTAAAGCAGGATTGATTTGCTTTGGCTTTCTGTGCTTTTTTTTTTTGGCTTGGCTACTTTTTAATAGTAGGTAAACAAAATATGGCATAGTGATTCACACGCTATAAATACAAAGGATTTATAAGGGCAGAGCACATTGTGATGAAGTGAAAAAGGAATGAAAAGAACACACTAAACTTTTGGACTGTATTTTTATGCCAGAAACATTATAATTCACCCTTTGTCACAAATCCATTAGCATTTTCTTTTTCATCTACATTGACGCAGGAGACAAGTGTCCCCAGTTAATTTTTGTTAGAGCTAAAAATGTTTAAAAGACTGAAAATAAGGCTTAGAGATCATAAGGCTTATGAGATCATAATTTTAAACCTTGGCTTCCTTTTGAAGAGCATGTAAAATGCCAGCTCCCATCAACAAGTCTTGAAAGGATCAATTCCATCTATTATGCAATAAAGTGAAGTTAATTTGGCCCCTAATGCACTAAACTAACAGGGATTAAAAAACAAACAGAGTCAATGACCTCATTCCCTTGATGTGATCTCAATTAAATATACTTTTCCTCCATGAGGGAAGTTGAAGAGTAAATTACTACTTCCACAGTTAAAGAAAATAAACTTCCCAGTCCAAAGGGAGTGTTTTCCTATTTACTGCTGATGTGTTGTATTGGAATAACTGGGTGATGAGGGAAGTGGGGGATGCCTACCCTGCCCAAACAAGAAAAAATAGCTACTTTAATGGGATGTACTGCAGCCTTTTTAAATGAGATCCTGATAAGTCATGCTGAAATGACTGGGTAAAATTAATCTGGAGAAATCAATGGGGACTTTAATTAGTGCTGTAACTGTACAGTGTTAGAATTTCTTTGGGGTCAGGATAGTGGTAATGTTACTCTGAATGTTTGCCAATCCTTTCTTCTCCAGTAAATGAGTTGGTGTTTTCCCATAATAAATTGGTGTAAAGTGCTCTCTAAGATAAGTTTTAATTAAATTCTTGTCTAGAAGTGAGTATGTGATTTATTATGCAAAAAAAAATTGAACGTAATCACTCTTGGAAATGCAAATGTTACTGTCATTTTCAGTGCATTTTTTAAACTCTCTCAGTTGTACCAATGCATTGCATGTATTCTTGTGCATTCCTAGGGAGGATTCAAGAGTTTGGAACAACACATTTACAACACGGTGTTGTATTTTTATAATGAATAAGACCTAGTCTTTCAGAATGATCAGTACCTTCATGTTCATTTGTCTGGGGAAGCAGCAGAATCTGTGGCTCTTTCAGAGCTGCTCAGGAGGGTAAAGCTCTGTCATAGATTCACTGTATTGTAGAAGTAGCCTGTGAATCCATAACAAGGCTAAATAATTAATAGTATTATAATATGCATGTTATTATAATAATATTCAACCATCAATGGATTTTAATACTTAGAGAAGAGTTTTGATGAGCAGCAAGTTTTCTCCACTGTGTTTTCAGAATTAAATCCTAAGATTCTTATGCAGGCACAGTTGTTGAAATGAGCACTTTGCATGTGCATTCTTATTGGCAGGTCTCTGCCATGACGTTTAGTTTTTCGTCTCAAGTAGTGCTGCTCAATAGATAATCCAGGTATTTTCAGTCAGCAAAGATTATTTATTTGTCATTTAACTTCAGACAAAAAGGAGGCTTTGTAGGAATCAAGGAGATAAGAACATTTTGATGCTTTGATTTAAGGTAGCTGAGATCTGAAACATGTAACTACATCAGAATGTAATTTAAATACCTTCTGTTTAATAACTAATAATTTCAGATTGTAAGGTTCAAGGTCATGAGCAAGATGTTTCATAAGTGTGCTGACTTTTATAGTATAAGAAATTTGTCATGACCTACTATTTCTTGCCAAAAGTGAGGGTTTGGAGAGCTATTATTTGGCTAATTAAAATATTAGGGTTGAAACTTGGGTAATTTTTATTTTAAGGATGTGATTTGCAGTACTGTACTAAAGTTACAATTTTGCATGACACAACTGAAATGGATTTTTATGAACCCACTCAAATTTTGAGGCCATTAAGTGTCGTTGGGTCTCTGTGATGATGTGACTGTACTTTCAGCCCAAAGTGGGCGTGTCAAATAGGAGCAGTGGGAACAGAGATTGTGCAGTGAAATTACTGTAGCTACATGCCCCAAGTCTCTTTGGCTCTCCTTAAATTCCTGCTATAATTTGATATAAAGCATATATCTCAGTGTGGGATTTTTTCTTACTGTTTTTCTTCTGCATTATACTTTGCAGTGATGTTTGTGTTACTGGAACAAATATCTGTCCTGTGTGTGTTGTGTGGGACAGTTTAGTCCTGTAGCAAATCCATAAAATAGGGAATACAAAGACAGAAGTTGTATCCTTACATCTTCTGCTCATGTGCTGCTGCTTTTGGGTTTCTTATTTCATCTCTGGCAGTTCTCCTCCTCATATTAGATTTCTTTATGTAGAGTGTTCATATTTAATTGCACGGAGTTCTTGGAGCTACTGTGAACCATAAAAATAGAGAAGAGTTAATCTGCACAAGAGTTCTTTCAGGGTTTGAAAGCCATCACTCTAGTGTTATGTACAAAGATGGTTTCTTGTTGATGCTTTGAACTGTGCTCTCACTTGTGTTGCAGCTCTGGTCGTCAGCACCACATCCGCTGGCTTTGCCATGGCCCCGGTCCCTTTTGAGCTCACCTGCTTCCTGCTCGCCTCCCTTGGAACTGGCCTGGCATCCTGTGCTGCCAACTCCATTAATCAGGTCAGTCCATCTCTTCATCTGTACAGCAAACTGCTGTTGTCCTGGCTTCTGAAACGCTGCCAGGAGTGTGACTGGATGGCTGGAAGTGCTGTGCCTCCAGCTGCTGCCTGAGCTCTGAGCTGCTAAAACTGACACTGCAAAAGGAATACATGCCTGAGAATTCAACTGGAGTTGCTAGGCACAGTGTGTTTATACAGAATGGAGATGGTGAGGTTTTAAGCCTCCCAATAATAATGTTTACCTTGGTAATACCCAAGCCTGGGTCCCTGGAAATGACAGGAAGAACTGAGTAATTGGAGTGTAAGAATAGCCAGTGAGGCTTCAGCCTTACGGGCTGGATTCTTCAGTTATGTTATTGTATGACCTTGTTGGATCTATCTTAAGAGTGGTTCAGATCCACTTAAAACATCTGTAGTGGGACTTCAGTGGGATTTTGTCCAGGCTGGGATCATGATATCTCCTGCACATCTGTAGAACTTACTAAGAACCTCCATTATTATATGGAGATTGTTCCATGCCAGAGATGTTCCAGAGGCCTGAACTTGAGCTTCCCTGCATGTGTCAATATGCCTGTGGAGCTTGATGCTGGTCTTGGCTCTCCTGCACTCAGTTGTGAAGCACAGTGGCTCTTGGGCTCTCCCTACCTCCCAAAAGAAAGACTAAGTAGGGAACAGGTAGTAACACTTGTGGTGCTAAGTGGAGTTTCCAAGCGTAATAGCCGTGGTCACTTTCATTTGTAAATGTGGCCTGGAAAAAGAAGGAGCAGCAGTGCCACATTTGACAGTGCTTCATGGTTTCAGCAATCACTTGTGAGTCCTGGGACTCCAGTAGAGGATGTTTCCTGTGATGCACATTCTGGAGTCAGCTTGGTTGAGTTGGGCTCTTAGATGTTTACACCTTATTAACACCTCAGTTGTAGGCACATGATGTGTTTCTCGGGAGTGCACCCATCAGCACACTTTTTGCTCAGCCTGAAGTTAGTCCTGTTTACGGTTTTTACAGGTTTTAGTGTTTATTTCACTGAGCTTAAAACTGGGCCAGGCAGCTACTCTTGTTTTCTCTGCAAAATGGGAAGGATGATGCGTGATTTTTAATTGCTTGGAAATGTTTAGGTTGCCTGCCTAACTTGGAAATACATAGATAGCCTTGAAAAATAATTTTAAGTAAGTCACGCTATTTTCTGAAGAATACATTTAGTTATCATGTACATATTTTTCACACAAAGGCTGGGTAGAAAGACTGTCATAGCTAAGGGGAAGTTTTGCTGGGTTTTGAATTTTAGATGTAACCTTTTTTCCCTCCCTTTTTTTTCTTACTACCTTTTTGATATTAAAAATTAAATTTATGGGTTATCCTTTGAAATATTTACTGTCATATTTACCTTCACTTTTGATGTGGATACTACTGGACTAAGAGAATTAGTGATTGCTTATTTAGAGGCTCCTGTGCAACTTGTCTTGAGATTTTGCTAGATCTTCTGAGGGGTGACTTTCACACACAAATTACTGGTTTTCTTTGTTTTCAGTTTCCATGTATCACTTGTTGTATTTTGTCCCAAAAGCAGGTGCTTTTTAAACTCTTGGAAGCCATTTTTAAAACTCTTGAATTGCTCAGGAGTGCAGGAATTCTGTGCTGTAATTTGGAATTGGACACTTGGGATAGGAAAGGGGAATTAGGAGGAGTGAAGTAACTTTGTGCTGGGGCTTGTAATTCACTCTTTGCTCACTACAAGTTACTCCAGCCTCACGGTGTGTCAAACTGCCTTTCACAATTTCAGCTGAACACTTTAAATTTTTGCACTCGCTCATGTTGAGCCACTTGCCTGTGTAGAGAGACCTTGAAGGCAGATTATTCCTACTGAATAAAATACAGGAGTTGGTAAGGAAACAAAAGGAAAGAGCTGTGGTTGGTGATCTGTTGTTTATCAGTGGATCCTTTCAGTTGTTGAGTGTCCTTTTCCCAGTGTTACTGTGTCTGAATTGGCTGGGAATTTAATTTTCCATAAATACTTAAAGCTTGGATAATCCATCTTGACTGTTGGGAAGGAGCACATTTGACTTGGAACTTCCTTTATTGCTACTTTGCTTCTGTCCATTGCTCCCCATACGCCTCCACTTCTCTGGCAGCTCATGCCTCATGTTTCCCCTGCTGCTCCTCGCTATCCCTTAAGGACCTTTTTGTATGATAACCGTCTTTCCGCTTCCCATATTGCTGTAAGTCTCTGCATCTTTAAGGGTAACTCATCTTTCCCACTCCTCATTTCCCTGATAAATCTGTGTGCAGTTTACAGTCCCCCCATATGTCGTGGGAAGGTGAAGTGTGAATTGTGTAAGATTCTTCCCCGTGATTTAGGACAGGATGTGAGGAGACTGATCCTGTGAAAATGTAATGAAGATTCTGTAAAATTCATGGAAGTATTGCTAGAAACTAATGACTGGTTCTGAGTTTTGAGGGCTTTTTTCACTTTTTATTTCTTTTCCCCTTCTCTCAACTAGTCGATTTTAGAAATCTGGTAGAAGCTGAGATGGTTTTACCCCCAGTGAATTAAGCTGAATTAACTATTTAAGTTGACAAAAGTCCTGACATGGAAGCCAGGGCTATGCTAAGTCGTGCACCAAAGCACTGTTTTATTTCTTTACAAAGTTGGTCTGAAACAATCTTCTAATTATTACTTTCTCCTTGTTTTCAGATAATTGCATGTCATACTTCAAACTTATTTTTTCCTGACTGCAAGAGCCAGGAAGTTACAAAAATCTGCTTAAGTGGAGATCCTTGCCCCACTTGCACTGTTTTTAACGAGAAAGCAATAAAAAAACCTGGTGCAAATCAACGACTTTGTATTTTTTCATCATTTATAGAAGTACATTCTGGATATTTATCCACATGTGTGTTTAGAAAAATGTTTCACAATCCACAAATTCTAAATTCTAGCAGTGCTTTCCAAGGCAACTAGAAAGAATGTATTTTGATGGTGATTATGTGGAATTGGACAATGATTTTTAAGGAGCTTGTGACTTACTGTTTTGTGACTTGAGAGTGAAAAAGTCATATTGGAAAATACAGACAAAAAATACAAAAGGGAGATGTGATGCCTGCAGTACAGCAAGCTCATTCTAGAAACATTTGTTCAGAAAATGTCAAGAAAAGTATCTTGGAGTAATTGATGTCAGACAGAAGTTTTAGAGAAACAGACTCGGGCTGGTGGAAAATGTTATGAGTTCTGGGGATCTGGATAAATACCAGCAGGTCCTTGGGTTTTCTCGTGGAGTGTGTTGGGTCTGTGGGGGAGGGAACTCCTAAGGGAAGGTGCCAGAGAACAGATAGTGTTTTATTTCTCTTGTCCTCCACCAGTGTTTCTGCCTCTGCCTTACTCCTTCCTATCACAATATTTCAGAGTTGTACCTCACACCTAATCCAGCATTGCAGTGGCTCCCAGAGCCAGTGCTCTTTGGTTCTCTTCCACATCATCCAACACCACGTTATGTCCCCTGGCCCTTCAGAATTGTACTACAACATGTCACCACTTCTCAGTCCCACCTGCTGAAACGGCTTTTGTCTTCTTTCCGCTCTCTTTCTAACAGCATTCTTTCTTTTTTCCATCATTGAAGTAACTTAAGTTAAAATTATTTTGGACAGGTGTTCTTTATTGGTATTCAGTCTTTTGAAAATAACTTGTTTCACAGTGAATTTTAATTTAGAAAAAAAATCACTTAATGCATTTATCAAGGACTGGATTGAGATACATTGTGTCTGTAACATTACTAAGCTAGCCAAAACTCCAGAAAATCTTTTGAGAAGGGATCAGTCTTATTAGTTTCAGTTATGGTAAGGAGATGGAAAGGTAAGAAAATATATTCTAGGGTTTCATATTGTAAACACTGCGTGTTAATCTTGTATCAAACAAATAAATGCTTTAATGTTGTTCCTTACAAGTTACAAATAAATTAAGTAAACCCTTGGTTTTTTGATTAGTGAAGACTAATTTTGTAAATTCTTTTTTCCCATACTCCAGGCTGTCACAGAAATGGAGTGGAAGAAAATTATATTAAGTTAGTTAATAATATTTTGCTTTTTCATAACTCTGGTTTTTGATGATTTTTGAAAGCTCACTCAGGCTTCAAGGATTGGAGACTTACATTTATATTAGAGAGAAAACATGTCATTTTTGAGACTTCTAAGATAGTCACCTCTGATTTATGGGGAAGGAGATAAAACATGAAGAGATGTTTACAACACAAAACACAGCATTAAAATGTTAAAGGAATCACATGCACATTTTATATGTCAAGTACATTCTTCTGTAACTGCAGCATAGTTATAAAGTGGGAGAAAACTATAAAGATGAAAGCAGGATGTTTAAAGTGGTTTGAATTTAGTAACCAAGAGAGAAAATTATGTGCTTGGGTTTGATGATACCTTGACAAGGAAGCACACTGGGCTGAATGTCTCAGCTGAAGTTAGGGAGCTGACAATGAGGGAATACCATAAATATGTTGTTATCCAGCATGAGAGAACAAATGTAAGTTACCATCCCTGTCCCTTCAGGGTCTGATCTGGTGGCTGTATTTTGCTCTTAAAGTCTCATCTTCTCCTGACAGCGGTAATTCCTTAGAAGTGTAGCTGTAAGGACTGAGAGGGATGCATTTTTGTTAAAATAATGGAGTGAAATTCAGGGTTTAAGTTCAGTTACCAGCCTAGGGAACCTGTATATGATCTTTGGTGTAAGACAAACTATGAAGGTCATTTGGATACTGCACAAGGCTGAATAAAGTAAAAATAGAGCAGCCTTTCCTCCAGTTGTCAGTCCACTTACTGGATTATCCTCTGCTCTTCTTTTATCTGGTCTATATCTATTGTTGTTCGAGTTTTGAAACCATCACCTCTTGTCTTGTCACAACAGGCCTTGCTAAAAAAGTCTGTCCTCATCTTACAAGTCTTCTTTAAGTATCGAAAGGTTGTAATGAGCCTTCTCTTCTCCAGGTCAACGCCCCCACCTTTCCTAGCCTGTCTCCAGAGCAGAGGTGCTCCAGCCCTTGGAGCATCTCCATGGCCTCCTCTGGACTCACTCCAACAGCAGCTCCACAACCTTCCTGTGCTGCGACCCAGAGATGGAGACAGCTGGGCAGGTGGTGTCTCCCCTGAGCAGAGCAGAAGGGCAGAATCCCCCCACTTGACCTGCTGCCCAAAAAAAAAAAAAAAGAAAAAAGTTTTAAGAACTCTGTTACAGGAAAAAAGGTGAAAACCCACCACCCCAAGGGTTAAAGTAGTACATAGAAAGTGGTGACTAATGATAGATGCCTGGGTTATTGATGAAGTGGAAAATGAAGATAGTATGATTCTGGCAGTCCCTCTGTCCCCTTTGTCTTTAATCCCATTAAAGAAATTTAACAGAAGAGAGAACAGCAATAGTTCTGTTCCCCAAATCGGTGTTTTTTGTGTTATCGCCATACCAAACTTCTGCCAAAGATGTATTTTATTGGATGTCCATGGAGTGGGAGCTTTTTACTGTGATTCTAATGTTATTTATATGCTCTGCTCCAAGTTGGAGGAGCTGACCTCTGTCAGATCATGCAGCCCACCTCCACTCAGTGCAGGAGGTTTTTGCTAAGTAAACTCTACAAAGTTCTTTCTTGCCCACTGTTGAAATCTCTGAATTTTTATTTTTTTGTTTTTGCTCTTTCCCCCTCACAGAAAACTGCACTGTCATGTTGGAATGAGGGAACTCATTTTAAATGCCAACAAGATTTGCTTGATACAATGTATGTAAAAATGGTATCATTGAATGATTGAAGTGCTTTAGAAATAGTCTAAAATGACTTTCCAAGGTTTTGGCTTTCCAGATCAGAATAGTTCATGCCTAGCTTATTGCACCTTTCCCCTCCTGCCTCTGGAATGATCCCACTGGCAGACGCTTACCCTTTCCCTGGGAATGGCAAGTGTCAGTCAGCTCAGTCAGGCCACACTCCCACACTCCCAGTTGCTCCTTTGGGATTCACACCTGATGCATCTCTGTCTCTCTCTGAAGTCCCTTTGTTTTGACTGAACTGATTGCCTGCAGCAGCCGCCTGGCCTTTCATCTGCCCCCCCTCCATTCCCTCCAGCAATCAAACAACTGGCAGGAGTGTTGAACTCCACACTTCAGGACTGTCAGTGGCAGAGGCAACCTGGCATGTAATTTACAGTGGATAATAAATACAAGAAAAGTGCAACACTGGAGGTCTATCTCGTGCTCTAAAGTGTGTTGATATATGCTGCTTTGATATTTTAACTGCTAGGCAGCCTTCATTAGTGGTCATTGAAGATCATAACTTAGAACTCCAACAGATGATTCATAATTGCCACAGTTGGACCAAGTTAGCATGGTGGAATCGTTGATATGGAGTAGGACTAGCTCAGCTTGTGAGGATGTATTTCATGAGCAGTGAGAATGATGAGCACTAATAAGCACTACCTCTGAAGGACTGATAGATTTTAAATGCAGGGATTATCTTTGCAAAGCGTGAATCATTTGACCTACAACTGAAGCTTGATAAAGGGCCTTAGAAAAATACTGTCAATGAATGCATGTCATTGTTGAAAGAAATTCTCTTTGCTTGCATGCGTGTTGTGTGAATGTGGTAGGCAGAGTCTTAAAGTGGATGGATTCACATGACCCATAGGAACTTAGGCCCCAGTCCCCTCTGTGATGTTCAGCAAAGACGATGAAAATGAGTATAATGACACCTTTGTTACTACTTTCCTGCCCTCTGTGGCTCTCACTATTAGCATAAAGCTTCAGATTCTAGGGAGTTGAAGTCAAAATAATTTGATTTGATTCTTACTCTTGTGTTGCATCTCATATATGTTAAAATTCAACAATGACATAAACAGTGGATAAAAATGAATTTAATGTTGTGCCCCCTATTTATGGTTCATCGTGCTTCCTGATTTGATAAAGACAAAGTGAATATGTGCCATTATTAACAGGGCAGACTCGCTTTCTCTCCCTGGTTGCATTGTTGATGAGCAACTGATTTCCTAAATGAACACCAGCGAGGTGGTAGGGTGGTAAAGGGGAATTTTTGGAGATGTCAGTGTGGGGACTGCAGTCTTCTTGTCCTGCTGGGACAGAGCAAGGGAAACAGCCTTGTGGTCCTCTCTTTTCTTTCAGTCTGAAACTGTCCTTTCATCTGCACAGGCGTTGGTGATCGATATGGGCTGGGAGTGAACAGATTTCTGTTATTCTGAAATAGCAATGTGATGGACAGGAGCTTTCGGGTGGCAGCTTCAGAATCCCCTTAACTTCTGTACATACAGAGATCCTGGAGTTGATGCATTTGGATGCAACCGGAAGTTTTGTCTCATTAGCACCGCACTCAAAAGTTCTGTGGAAATACTGGGTGCAAGCAAGGTAGGGGGTAAGAAAGAAATAATTTACCAAGTGATGAATTGTCAGGAATACTTCAGTGATGTGGGGTTCCCTTTAGATCCAATGCCAGATTTTCCCCGGAAACTCTGATCACAGAGAACAAAGGAATTTCAAAGGGCTGAAATGAGGGAATGTGAAGAGAGGACTAGACAAAAGGGAAAACCTAGTACTTAATAAGATTTATCTGACCCTTTAATCCATAGGGGTATTGCCTTTCTAATCTTAGAAGACTGAAAATAACTATTCTTTTTTGCCAGTCTTTAAGTACATGTTTTGACATTTCCAAATAGCTCAGAATTCCTTCAGCAGTGCAAGTATTAAATTCTAACCTTATTAGATAAGTACTGAAATGTCACTTTCTTTTTGTAAGTTAAATGGTGCCATATTCAACCTGTTTATTGCCTTGGATTAGACTCATGATAATTTCAGAAATAGCAATACAGGACCTAGTGTACTGTGCTGTACAAAAAATAGCAACAATGACCACCCTCTGGATACTTGGAAAAAACATTTTCCAAGTATCTAACCTAAACCTCCCATGTGTGATGACACTAGTATGATGTAATTAATTATTTCAATTCTTCTTTCTTCTGTCACATTGATCCTTTTTTATCTTTATATAAAATTTCACTGTCCTGGTAGTTTGGCACAGATATAACACTGATATAATTATTTTGATTTTTCCTTCAAACTCCATAAATAGTTTGTTGAAGAATCCCTTCTAGGTTTGTCAGGGTGGCAGGTCATGGAGAGTGTGATAAAGCGCTCTCTGACAGAAGGGATGCACTGGTGGGTGGGTTTGGTTTCAGTTTGGAAAACTCCCTGTCATAAGCAATACCAGTTGTCAGTTCCTGTGCCAGTGCTCATTTAAACATTTTGGAAGGCACTATAACAGATCTTTGAAATAGAGTGTGTGGGTTACAGCAGATACAGGTAACAGAGGAGCCTTCCCTTCCTGTCTGTGGTGATAGCACTGAATTTACTTATTTATTATCTGAATTTGCAGTAGTGTCTTGAGAGTCTGGTGGTTTTCCAGCATAAGGTGTTGTAATGATGTGTGTCCTGCAGAGTTTGCAATCTGGGAAGTCATAGTGTGAAAGTATGTGGGTTTGTCTCTAAAAACCAAAACACTTCTGCGAGTCACACACTTCAGGTTTTTCAGGGGAGCATAGAGAGAAGATTGAAAACAGAGTTGAATGGTCTGTAACAATCAAAGAAGGTAGTTATTGTTGTGTGAGATACAGTCTTGAGTGGAAACAAGCTGCTTTAAGCATATAAAAACTCAAGGATCATTCATCTTCTTTCTGGACATGACTTAACCTTATGCTGCAGGAAGTATTAAGATTTGTCAAAGCTTGTGAGTGTCGTTATAGTTACTGACTAGTGCAGCTGAGAGTTGACTGAAAATCAACACACGTCACATCCTACAAGAAGCAAGAAGGTCACAGAGAGTTGATTTACGCTGATTAATATTCCTACTCATAGAATGTCTTTTAATTTTTCCCTGCATTGCTACTCACAGATTGGTTTGGATGTTGCTCTAGGCAGTAGCAAGGTCTGTTGAATCTTGAATTCGTGCCTACAGTGGACAAGAGCTTTCCAATATGTGATCTACCTAATTTATGGTAGGATGAGCACACATGGCATGTACAACATCCATGTTGCCAACTCTTGGGGCATTTATCAGTTGTCCTAAAATCATCTTTTAACTCATAGTTGCTAACAGCTGGATTTTTTGTTTTAAAGTTCATCATGACACATTCCTTGGGAAGGTGTAGATTATATATATATATATCTCCACAATTTCTTGGGTTCTGATGGGAAATGGCCATCCAAATTGCAGAAAAAAATTTGGCTGCATCCGAATCCAGTGGGATTATAACACGAGTATGAATAGAAAGCTGAAGTAAGGTTTTTTTCAGAAAATTTTTATTTGTAGTGTTGAATAGCCATTTGCCACTAAGTGACTTTTTAAGAGGATTCTAAGCATAAGCTGTTTAATGAACAAGTAAACCACAGCTCTGGGCAGTAATTCATTTCTTCTGGCTTTTATGAGATCTGCATGGAAATTGAAGGAGGAGATTAGTTTTCAGTACCAAAATCATTAGGTACATCATCCAGATTAAAAAGCACAGGGCATGTTGGAAGTGTCATTGAACTAAGATAAGAAATAAAATGGGACACATGGATGGAGATGTAAGAGTTATAGCAGCTTATTAATAAAAGCTTTGACTTTAAACCAGACATGTCTGCAGATCTTGGAGGTTTGGTATTCTCAGGTCACTAAAGGCTAACTCTGCCTGGATCTGTATAGATTATGTAAAATTTTGAAGTAAACCAGACTTCTAAAAGATGAAAATCTGTCCCTATAATTCTTCTTTTAAGACTTCTTATTACAGTCAAGATTTATGTTGGTGCTCCCAACAGAGACGTGACAATCCGTTGTAACTTCATAAGAGTACTATAAAGGTGCTGGCATTTGAGAACAGCTGAATAGTTTGGCTTCCAACTCATTTTTATTTTCTGAAATTAGATACTTTAAAAAATAATAGCCTTTTACAAGCTGCTTAAAGACTTGGAATGCTTCGTGTTTATTAAAGGGAATTAAAAGCAAAATATTATCTTTGAAGGGCATCCATTATAAAAGTGTTTATCTGAAATGCCTTTAGGCAGCAAGGGAGCAGAATTGGGAACAGGAAATATAGTTACAATGAAGGGAGGTCTCTGCTGCGTTTCTCTTGCTGCTTCTGCTGGTTACAGCCTGATTCCCAAAGTATTTTTATTATATCCTTGGCTTCTTCCTGGCAGTGGGAGCATGCAGCAGAGCCAGCCCTGCTTCAGGCAAGCTCCTTCGGCTCAGCCGAGTTTTCCTTAATGAGGAAAGTTCCTGTTGGTGTGAGGGTAAGTAGCAGAGCTGTGTCTGGAAGGGACAAATAGAGAATATCACCTGGCAGAGTTCCAGCTGTAATGGGGAGATGTTGAACTGTGATCTGTGTGTTGAGTTCACATTCTTCATCCCTGATTAAAGTCTTCAGGGCAAGGACCACTCCTGGTGGAAATCATTTGTGCCTCCCCTGTAAAATGACGGTTGACTTCAACTCCCTACTGATCTGGATGTTTCTAAAGTTTCTTTTGAAGTGGGGCCAAGAGGTGATGCAGAGGCTTGTGAGCAGTGCAAGTTTTGTAGGGAGATTTCAAGCATTTTATCAGAATTACTGCTAGAGTCAGAGAAAATCGATAACCTGTAAAGCACAAACTTTCTTCAAGTCATCATGCAGGTGTGATTCCATAGCTCTGGTCATGTCTAGGATTAACTTGGAGTAGAGTTGGAGTAGACTTGGTTTTGTGCCTGGATTGTGTAAGAATAAATCAATAGTACTATTACAATGTCATAATTAGTTTCCGAGTAGCACTAAGTAGGTGACAGTGACGCAGAGTGTCGTGATGGGCTGTAAAAACACAACTTGTTGGGAGATGTTTAGGATATGGTTATTTAGTGTCTCTTGAAAACAAGAATGAGAACATTTAGGAAAAGGCAAGTTAGAAATGAACAAGAGTGTGTTTGGGCACTGAACAGGCTTCCCAGGGAATGGTCACGACCCTGAGGCTGCCAGAGCTCCAAGAGAGTTTGAACAACGTCTCAGGCATGGAGTGGAGTGTTTGTGCAGGGCCAGGGCTCCCTGATTCTTGCGGGTACCTTCTGATTCAGGATATTCAGGATATTCTGTGACTGTGATTCTTCAGAGGGTGCAGTTACAGCGCGACTCCTTGCTCCGAGGGGTTTGGATGTTGAAGGTTTTGGTGATGGTGCTCATGTCTCATTTGAAACCTTTGGGATTTGCTTTGTTTATTTTTCAGTATCAATTGCGTTACTGACCACTTGAATTACATTGAGACATAAAAACTGAACACAGGATCTAGAAGAAAAATCCCAAACAACCAAAAACGGAACCCTCCAACAAATACCACCCCTAACAAGCTTCTACTGAAAATTAAAAGTAGTGGACAGCAAAGTGCTTTTCTATCCAAAAGTCCACTTTGGTGGATCCACTTGACTCTCAAAATCTTTGCTTCTGCTGCTGTCACCACTAACCTTTTGTGAGGTTATCTTGGAAAGCTGTAACCTTTCTTTTTAAGTCTGGATTTTGCTGCAAGTGCTTGGGTGGCTTTTTTTTGTCTCTTCTGTTACAGGTTGTGCAACTTCTGTGGGTTTTTTTGTGGTTAAAAAGAGAGGTGGGAAAGGCTGATTTTAAGTATTTGTCTTAAAGAGAGAAATAGAATAAAGAGCCAAATGCTTAACTGCTCTGAAATGAAACATACTTATCATAAAGGGCTCTTTACATTGCTGGAGAATGGGAAGAAGTGGTGCTTGGGGATGCTTTTGGAAGATCTGTCCTTTTCAGTGGGATCTAGAGTACAACAATGAGTAGAAATGGTTGGTTACATCTAAAAGTAGGCTTTGTCTGTGTTTCACATTTAATTCTCTGTTATAGCTGAGAATATAAAATTTTAACCATGCTTCAGGCAGTCATGGTAGAAGATTTCCCCTTACTGCTTTGCCACTCTTTCCAAGAAGATCTGTCCATAGGGGCCAAAATTGCAAAATTTCCTTAAGCCAATCTCTCCATGGATCAGTGTCTGTTCTGATGCTGCTTTGGTGATACAGAATTCATGTGTACTTGTGACTGCCTACAACACTTCCAAATAAACCCCTCAAATAAGTTATCCCATGACCTATTCGTTGTATAATTTTGCTGACTTGGATTTGCAGTTTAATTGCAGAAGATTTTTTTCTTCTGCGTCTCAGGACACTGGAGATATCCTTGGATGTGTTTTTTAAAATGCTTGTGAGTTCTGTGTGAGCATTCTTTCTCTAGGCAAAAGTCATTGTATTTCAGAAAGTGGCATTAATTGTAATAATGTAGAATAGAGCTCCTCTTTGTGAAATTCAAGTCTTTTTAACAACACCACCTTCAAAGACAATAAAAATTCCAGTCTACATTTATCTATTCCCATGTGAGGAGTTACCGCAGTGTATATTGTATCATTCCATATGAAATTCTTCTGCTTAATAGTCTCATTTATACACAGTTGTCTGAGGTCAGTTTTCCATTTTGCAGTTGTCAAACAGCTGTCAAATTAAGATACCAGATCCCAAAGTTCATTTACATTTTATGCCATTCTTTGAGTGCCTGTTTAATATCTTAATATAACTGATGATTTATCTACATATCTTAGTCTTCTTTCTGCACTTGTTTTTCACAGATGTTCACATCCTCTCTTTCTTCAAGAGCAGCCCTTTAAAACTTGTGTAACATTTCATTTGCTAAGGCTTAGTTACACAGAGGAAAGAGGACGGTTCTATATCTTCAATGCAGGCAATGAAAATGAAAGCAGTTTAGATTCTGCCTCATATTAATGATAATTTGAATTTTGAACTGAGAAACAGAACAATAAAAAGAAAGTTTTGAAATGTGCTGCTAGAAATTACAAAAGAGAAAATCTCCATTTAATTACTTCATTGTTGGTTTGGCTAATAATTAGCCCAGCTATTGATTTCTTCCTTTAGATTTCTTGGTTTTTGGTAGGAAACAAAAATAAAAAGGGCTTTGTTCACAAATCATCTTTGTAGAAAAATGTATTCATTTTTCATCATGGAGAATATCAAAGGCTATCACATGAGTGAGAACACAGAGACTAAATTGAATACTATTTGTGGTTTTGTGGTATGATGATTCTTATGTCAGTGGGTTCCAAGCATAAATTTATATGGTGAAGATTTAGGGGTTGTTTTCTTATTTATTTCCACTGGTGTAATGATCAAAGGAATATCTCTATACATACCGTTGATGTCTTACAACAAAGTACTTAAATAGCTCGAGGTAGCCATCTCCCTCATAAAAATTCCTTAAAGACAGGTAGGACCCTTGGGCGTTAAATGTATACTTTTGAGCTTGGTGTGTTGTCAGGGGAGGAAAGCAAGAGAGATTCTGTTACAGGCCTCAGCAGTTCTCTGTAGTGCTGAGATTTAAAGAGCTCTTTTAAAAGGTTGCCTTAAATTGTGGTCACTGGGGGAAGTTTGTCTGGAATATGCTGGACTGGAGAATGTTCCTGTTCCATTTCAACATCATTCACTAACGTATTCAAGCAGTGTAACTTGATTGACTCTTTCTAGGTTTAGGGGGAAACATTCTGGTCTACACATATGTATTTGTAGCTGCTTTACGTTCTGGAAAGAGATTGTTTCAAGGCTGTCAGTCCTCCAATCCTCCTTTGTGCCAGTCGCCTCAAGATACTGGGCTTTGCTAAGGAAAGGGAAACAATATCCATGCTATTTGCTGCATTTCATAGGCATTTCATAGGCAATTATTAGTCTTTTCAGTTGATGGGATCCGCATTGGGATTGTAATAAAACACAAGTCAATGTGAAATTGGATGCAGACTATGAGAGAAGATAAAACCAAGTGAAAATTAATGACAGATGTAAAAGTTATTGGTAATAACGTAGTCATCTTCTTACAGTCTTTTCCCAAACTATATTTTTATTTCAGCAGATGTCACTTGAAATCTTTGGAGTAAATCATCTCTTTGATTTCAGTTATGATTTTCAATACTGAAAGTAGCTTAATTGTGATGGGTTCTGACTTATTTATGAAGAGGTTTTTACATTTGAGGGCAGCTGCTGAGTTGTTCTGAATGGCAGGATGCAGAGTGCTCAAGTGACTGTCTGTAAGTCTCTTTCAATGGTTTCAGGTACCATAAGGGTTAACTCCAGAGTGCACAGAGCATCTCTGACACTGGGGATCTGTCATTGTCACAGCTGGGACGTGGGGAGTGGTAGGGCTAATTTGCCTAATGTTCCCTAAGAAAAATTTGGGAAAGCTCAACCTTTTGGTTCTTGTTCAGCATTGAGCATAAGCAGCACTTCTACAGATAACTGCAAAAAGCCTTCCCCACTTGTTTTAAATCATAAGCCAGCTTTTTTTTCTTAGTTTCTCACATAAGAAAGACCATCCCAGGGATGGTCAAGCCAAAGGCTGTCTGAGGCAAGGATTCTCTATTCAGAAGGATTCATGGATGACCCTCTGTCTCAGACCCATTGGGTGTTCTCATTAATCTCTTCCTGGCCCTGTTGCCTATTGGCAGCGCTGGAAGGAGGATGCTGGACTTTGGAGTTCTAGGAGCTTTCTTCTTATCCTCTGTGAAGCATAACTGGGCAGCTCCCACCCACTCCCTGAGTGCCTGCTGGGATAGTGGGAATCCCTGAGGAGTGAGAGCCTGGAAAAAGCTGGTTGGTGCCTCCAGGTCTTCCCCACTTCTGTGCTGCTAGGTTCCTTCTCCTTTTTCTCCTTTCAAGCTCAAGGTCTCTTGAGCTTACACTGCAACCCTTGTTTGGAGTGGAGATGGAAAAGGGTATTGTTCTTTAGAAGGTGAAATTCCGTAACAAAATTGTATGGTAGTAGATACTTAACCTTAAGATGTGTAACAGACATGAGAGGATAAGTCTCCAGAAGACTTTCCAGCAGGCTTTTTATCAGAGACAACAATGGTGTCTGTATCTGTGCAAAATTCCTTCCATGGATTTGTCCAATTCCTCTTTCTAGCCCTGGGAGAGGCAATGGCCACTCACCTCCCAGCTGGTTCCCCATGCCTTTTATGATTTTGTAGACATCTCTTGTATTCTTCCTCTCTTGTCCTTTTCCAGGCTGTGGAAAGCTGCTCCATCTTGGTTCTCCTATATGGAGCTATTCTGTACCTGTGCTTGTCTTCATCTTTGCTTGGTTTGTGAGCTTCTTTTTAGGAAAGGTGGACCCAAACTGCATCCCCAGAGGGTGAAGGCCCAGGTGCAGGAGGGATTTATCCAGTGGTTGTGTATGTGCAGGGCAGCATCCCTCCCTCAACAGGCACGTCCGTGTGTATGCACACAAACACTGTTAGTGAGTGCAACTGAGAACAGCAAATTTCATTAATCAAATCCTTTAGATAATTCAAATATCATAAGATCTCTTGGGACAGCAGTCAATCACAGCAATCAAGTCTCTGGTATGGTGCCTCTAGCTTTTGTTTCTCTTTTCTTTTTTAAAATAATTTCTGAATAGTGACTGACTCTTCCATAGACCCATCTATTCCTACCTTCTGTTGTCCTTCTCCAGGAAAAAAATCTGAGTTGATTGGTTTCTTTTTCATGTGTAACAGAACATTGACATTTATACCTACACACCAGTTTCTGCCTCTCAGTTGGTATCTAAGGTACTTCTGGAATTCTTCACTATCAGCTTCCACCCTTAAATGTCTGGAATTTCTTATGTATCACAGAAGTATTTCGGAACATTGTTCGAAGCTGTACTTTGTGCATTAGGAACCATATATTTTAAAATTAGGCATGAATTACACATCTAGATAGCCCGTGTTCTTAATGTGGTCATGCTAATAAAAGATCTGATTTACATGGACTGAGAATGTACAGTTTGTGCTGAGCTTAAGCAGAGCTAGCTGGGAGGTGTGAGCCCAAGTCTGCTGCAGAAGATACGGGGATAGATACGGGCAGTGTTATCCTAATGAGGCTGTTACTTGCTTTTGCTGCTCAAAAGGGAATGAAATGTTGGTTTTGACACGTGGAAACAATGATTTTATTTCTTTTTTTAAATTATTGTCATGATGTCAGATGTTCAGTTGCTGTGTGGACGGAGGGAGTTTCAGTGTGGTGACTTCAAAGTTAACTCATCATCTAAGGGGTCCATAATGTGCTTCATGTGGCTGTCTCGAGGAGTGGCTTCACTGCAGTCTTTTTCTTGGTCCTTAGTGCCCATTCCAGAATGTTTTTTATTTGGTGGAGGAAATACACACATTTTAGCTGCTTCCTGAGTGTTACTGCTCTCATCCCATCTTTCTCACCCCTGTGTTGACTTTTCTCATGAGGCTCAAAGAGAAAATGTCTCTCTCCTCCCATGCCCAATTCAGCTGAACAGTTGCATCTGTTTCAGATCAGGTGTGCTCAGAAACTTGTCCGTTTTTTTCTTCTCCCTGAACTATATAATTTGTTCCAATAAAATGGTTTGGTTTTTTTTTTTTCTGTCTGCTATTTTATAGTAGCCTGGAGGCAAAAATAATTTGATAAATGTGTCCTAGCTACCTTGTATTGTTGTGCCTCTAATACATGGTTTACCATGTTTGTGTTCGCCATATCCTTTTATCTCTATTTACCCCAAATAGACCCAAAGCTGAAGCTGAATCAGTGTCAGGGTAGTGTGTGAACCAATGGACCAGACATGTTCTAGGTAGAAAAATACCATATCCATTGGTAACCTTCCTGACAGAGCAAAAAAATAAAAGCATCAAAAAAGCTTAGACATGTTAGATAGACTGGCTGTATGGTTATGGTTAATTACTGAAATTAAAGGTATTAGAAAGGCAGGAACATTTTTCTCTCATGATTCATTTGGTTTGGCCCTGCAAATCCATACTACAAAATGGATGCTGATAAATTATTTTTGCACTGATCATAAAATTAACAGTAAATTTATATAAAAAGGTGTAAATTAGAGTATTCAAATGTTATTTTTATGGCATATTAGGTGGAATTATTCTAATGTCAATGGTTTATTTCAAGAAAACTGTGAAATTGATAAATAAATCTACTCTGTTCCAGGGCTAAACACGTGAAATGTAATCTTCTTGGGTCTTACATCCGCAGGCCCACATCCTTGTGTTTGGAATAGGATGTAGGTGCTACTAATGTGTGTAACAGGTGCATGTAATTTAGCTGTGGAACCAGTCAAAATACCTTTAATCAGTTAATGCTAAGTCAAACCATATGCGTCCAGGCTGTTTTTCTCGTGCTCTCCCATTGGTGCTTTTGTGGCTCAGCGTCTTGCAGGATCCAGCAGTGGGACAGAGGAAGGACCCGCTTGCTGAAATTTTAATCTTTGTGCTCCAAAGTAACAGCTGCAGGTACTGGAAGTGCACAGTGATCTGTTTCAACTTTTCTGCTTTTATGTAGGTGTTGGTTTGGGAAACTGCAGGGTTGTGAGTGATACCCTGAGGAGCACAAAGATGAATGTGTTCCTGGGACTGGAGAGTTCTTAAAGATGCTTCAGCATGTCTGTGTGAGAAACATAGCTGAAACTTCAATGTGGAGAGAGCAAGGTGTTCGTATGGTTAATCGCTTTCAACACCAAGTTTCTGGGATGTTTTAAAACAGATGCGTTGAAAACAAAGCTTAAATATCATGGAAGATATGACCACTCACCAAACAGGCTTTTCCTGCAGTGGAAATGTGTAGCAACCAGAAAAGAGCTTCACTGCTTATCCAAGACATGGATATATTTTTATGCATGTAAAAGGCATTTCTCACTCTGGAATATTAGTTTGCCAAAGACCATTCCAACTGGGACAGAAACAGATTTGCTGGTGGACTGGATTAGTGTGAGCATCTGACACCTCTGAGAAGTAAGTGGGTCTAGCTTATCTTTTTGAAATAGATGGATTTCTGCTTGAAATTGTTTGCAAGGATTTAATTTTTCAGGCAGTGTATTTGGAGTATATATTCCCTATTAGCTGGTGCTACTGGAGGAGAGGTGTTCAATGGGATTGTCTGTTTGGGTGGTCTTTCCAAAGCTGTAATCAATGTACACACAGTGGGTCTTGTCAGCGTAGGGCTCAGCACCACAGATTTATCATGTAAGATAGCACCACGCAGAGCATGTGGCCAAGGAGCTGTTCAAGGATCCTGTATACAGTTAATAAAACAAACTTTTGAAGTGGCCATTTTCTTTCATTTTATTAAAACAATTGGGAACATCAAGTTTTCCCTTTGAAGTTTGATTTCATGGGCTGTTCTAGTGGCATTTATTTCTGAGGATCACAGATTCAAAAAAATCAAATGATAAATTTACTCCTGAGATGTTTGTAGAATTTGTTTTCTGGAAAGCTAACCTTAATTAACATTTAGCTTCATCTTTAGAGTCTCCTTAGTGACTAGTTGCAAGCAAATGCACACAAATAAAACGTTCCTTTTACAGGTATTTAAGATAGCCATGGTATTAAGTAGAGTATTAAACACAAAAATACTGTCAAAATAATTTTAAAGGCCATTTTTTATACTTTTTTTTTATCCTTTTACTTACAGTAAATATTTTCAAGTCTTTAATGACTTACTCTTTTTTTCTGCTCATACAGTTTAAAAAGCAATTGTTGGTTACTATTATTAAACTATTTTTTTGAAAACTAACTTGGGAAGCTAGAGAAAATATATAAGATGGCACACTTAGGCAGAGTCAGAGAGACACAAAACCATAAAATACTTTTGATTAAAAAATTGCAGGAAAATAGCTTTTGTTGCTGGTTATAGTAAAGAAAAAAAAAAAGCCAACCCAGCAGAAAACAAGGCAGAGCTGTACTACAGGGCCGTGTGTGCAAGAATATTGGCATTTCTTTTATGCCCCTTGTGAAAAGATTTCATCTTCATTCTCTGCCCTCTGAGAAGACTTCAGCTCTAATGTTCTGGGTAGCAGAAGACATCTGCTCTACTTTCAGCCTGTAAAGCACGGTCAGCACTTAAGTTGGGCAGACAGCAGCACTAATCACATTAAGGCAGTCTCGGGAGGCCGGGGGGGCAGAATTGGTGCTTTGTTTTAGGGTGCGGGGCTGGGGCGCAGGGCAGGGTGTGCAGCTCCCTGCCAGCGCCGGCCCAGCCCAGAGCTCCCCAAATCTCGTTGGTTACACCTCGGGCAGGAGCCAAGCCGTCAGGGAGCCCCCATTCAAGTGTTTGCCACGTCGGGCTCTGGGGTAGTAAATGCTAATTTGTGTCAATTAGAAAAGTGCCGGTGATGGGGTGCTGCAGTTAATCAGAGATGCTTCTGTTGATTCCGGACTAGGTGGGTTTATTCCCGCTCCTAGAATTTTGTGCATCTCTCACCACTTTGCTTTTTCAGTTGTAAGCAACTTCAGTGCATTTTGCTATTTCATCTTTGTTGTAGATATTACTCCAAGTTTACTTTAAGTGGTATGTCCTTTAGTCATCTAATGAAATAAATGGCTGTACACCCTCTGTTTAACCATTAAATGGCAGTATAACCCTTGGATCTGAGCATTTATGGTTGGTTTTTGAAATCAAAATTTAATATTGCAGGATTGAGTGTTAAAAATGTGTGGCAGACTGTGCTGTATGAACATGTGGGTACTTTGCTAATAAATTTACTCCAAAGTGAATCCTGGTTTAAACTCTGACTTTAGAGTCATCCCCACCTTAACTTTCAAAAGGTGTAAAATGTATGTTGCAGATATGTGGTTGCAGTCTGGTGTTTTTGATTTTCGGTTTGTGGGGTTTTTTTTTAACATTCCTGTGAAAACATTGTTTCTCCAAGTTAGCCAAGTGTTAACCTCAAAAATGTTAGTTTTATGGGCAGTGTCGCCCTCATAAAACAAAAATGAATGGATAACACTTTAGAGAAAGTCTGCAGAGGAAAAGGAGTTTGAAATAACATTCTGCTCTGGCTTTCTTGACTAGTTTAAACTACTGTTATATTATTGGTTAAAGGTTAATGTTCCTTTAATTGGCCTTTTAGTCGGACATCTGCGTTTGGCTGGGCGGGGGGGGGGGGGGTCACATTGAACAACATGCCCTTAGCATTCCCATTTCTCCCTCAAAATCTCGGGGGATTCTCCAGCCTTTCTGAAGTGTGCTATCAGAACTAATTGCCTCCATGCCTGGAGCAGCTTTCTGCCAACAAATAGGATAATATTTTAGAAACTAGATAAATTCTAGCATTGACTTTTAAATCCTTTGAATAGCACATCTGAGCTTTCAGATGCTCTTTGGAATGATTTGGAGAGGGAGAATATAAAAGAAATTACTTTTAATTAGCAAAATAAGATTTTAATAGAAAAAGTAAGCTATGTATTTGATTGTATCATGTGAAAGGTCTGAGAAAATGATTGGTTTTTTTAATGTTTGAAGTGTCTTTATGCCTTGTGTAGTGCTGTGCTCTATTCTCTTGCAAAGAGTAGTGTGTTAGTTCGTAGTATTTGCATTTGCTTTAGCCAAAGTCTGTTTGGACAGAAATCAGTGGTAAATTTATGCTGCATTTCACAGGCATAGGATTGATCCTACAGAGCTAAATACAAATATGTGCTGCTAGAAAACAGGAGGTCAGTGAACCTCAAAAGGAGACATCTCATAGTGAAAGCATATTTAATTCATCCACCAGTTGGCATCACTGCAAACATGGGAATGGCTTTGATTTTATAATTGGAGTAATCAAAAGTGCTAGGAGACAGTCAACTTAATTTTTATTCTATTTTTTTTTTTTAGATCTCTGAATACTGATGTGCTTGGTATTTAGCCAATTTCAGTTTCCTGTTGAGAAGTATGTATTATATTTTCCATTTGATTGTGTAGGCCTTTCTTACATTAGTAGGGGACAGAGAAAAGTTGGAAATGAAATAAAACATGTTAGCAGGGAGTCTCAGTAATTTTGTAATGCCTGAAATAACTTCTGAGTTAACGCTATTTATCTGTTACAGAATAATAATCTCTCTGTAGCTTAATTAAAATATGAACTAAGTCATTGCTTGTCCAAAAAGATGGAAAGCTTGTAAAAACTGTGTGGTAATTGCTAGAAATAGAACTGTTAGTTATAAAAAAGTATTTTGGGGTGCCTGTATTTTTAGGCCTGGTAAACACCAAGTACTTCTTGGTTTCGAAAACCTGAATGGTTCTGCTTTGTCTCACAGATCTGCAATTTGCATTATGCCTATGCTCTGCATTTCTTATTGGAATAATGATACATTTATTCTAATGAATATGGGGGTAAAATGAACAGTTGTCTTCAGTGCAATAAATAATAATAGGGAAAAAGAGGCAAATCAAAGACCTGGTCTAAAGCTCTTACTAACATGGATCATACATCAGTATGTTTTTGAGTTTTTATGCCCACACTGAAAAATCTGCTTTGTGCCATGGAATGACGTGGGGCTGTGATTTCATCCTACATGTTTTTTCTGTCCATGGCACCACTTGCCTGCCAGTGGCTGGAAGTCATGCTCTGTGTTAGTTAATTACCAATCCACTACTGTGTAGTGTCTGATTTTTTCGACAGTGCCAGAGCAGCCTCCAGGAAGCCACATAAAAGTTTGGTTCCCCTTCCCACGAGTGTTCTTAATTTATTGCAAAGTCACATATCTAGTAGTGGTCTAAAGCTCCAGCACTGTGTGTGGTTTTGGAATTACAGCAGCAAACCACAAAAACAAAAAGCTCCCAGCCCAGATCCTGCCATTCCTGGATGTAAAACTGACTGGCTTCTCTCGTTTTCTGCAGTGGAGAATTTTAAAAGGATCCTGTCAAAATAACTTAGGATCACAATCTAGGTTGTGGAGCGTGGTGGAGGAAGAAGTGGTTTCCTGAATAGTTTGGAAAACTTGGTTAAATAACTGTTTTAAGTGGCTGGGGTGTGTTGTCCACTATTACCTGCGCTGTAAGTGTGCAGAGGTTTGTGGAGGTGCCCACACATCTGTTACTGTCTGGAGCTGGAGGGGGATGCATGTTGTGCTTGCACAAGCTGGATCCAGGCTAGAGCTTGTTTCAAACTGAGAAAACTGCCCTGGATCCAAAATCCATAATGAGAAAAGTCAGGGCTTCTAGCAGTGTTTTCCCTATTTGTGTTAAAATACCCAAAGACATTTTACACACACTGCCAGAAACACTCTGCTGAGTATTTAATGTCTGGGATTTCTCAATACATTTTAAAACTTAAGGTACTTTTTTTTTTTTTTTTTTTTTTTTTTTTTTTTTTTTTTTTTTTAATTAACATTTGCTCCTTCAGGGAAAGCCTGTATCTACTTCTTAAAGTTTGTGCTGTGCTGCTGGAAAGCCTCTGATTGCTGGAAAAGGTAGCATGACTTTATTGTTTCAGCAGTAAGAAGTAGTTACCTGATCAGGAGAACTTGGCATGTAGGACACTACACATTTAGAAAACTCCTATGAAGATTTTTTTTTTTAAGTCTTAAATTTATTAATAAATTAATTTTAGAAGTGCTTTTTTTCATGGATATAGTGGCTTGTTAAGACTATGGCGGAGCTGTACTTAGCAGATGAAATTTGCTTTCTCTTGCCGTGATACCTGATGCTGGCACTGCTGTGATCCTCACAGAGCCCACATTGAGGGGGAAGCTGCATTATCCAATCCTTGGAATTTGTCCTCTCCCATTCCAGATATTTCTTGCCGAGCTTGTGGCAGGGCAGACCGCAGTGTCAGGATGTGTTCAGGGATATTTTGCTCTAGCAATGTGAAATGTTTAATCCATTCTTGTGTATTTTTCTTTGGCAGCCTCTCCTTTTGTGGTGACACTCACAACTGTGCAAACCAGCCTTACTCATGTGCACTTTGATACCAGTCACTGATTTAAATCTCTGAGTGAGCACTGGCAGATGAAAACCATGAGCTGGCTGGGTTAGGATACCAAAGCTGTTGCTGCAGGGTGGTGATGCCTGTGTCCCACACCTCCGGTGTTGGGGCAGGGCTGGGGGCCCAGGCACAGGGAGTGAGTGCCGGGGAATGCGGGCAGTGGGCGAGGGGGAACGTGAGCGAGACACGCTGCTGTGGGCAATTACCCTGCTCTTGGGTGGGTCAGCTTTTAATTCAAGTTAACAGGGTTCTCGCCTGACAGTTGCAAAGTTATATTTAGACCACACTGGCGTATATTGCTTACAGGACTTAATTTTTCTATTTTAATTTATGGAAGTGCTCGTCTTCACATATGGTAACATTTTCTCATTTTCCATTAATATAGCAGTTTTGACTGTTATATTATACAGGATATTATGGATTATGTATTAGTTAGTACTTTTCATAAGAGCCAGGATTTCTGCACTGACTCTGGCTATTTTGAATGGTTAATATGAACAATCCTTGTGAGTATTTTTGAGGCTATTGGGAGGGACAGCCTACAGCAAACCCTTAAGTTGTAGGTAGCTCCATACAGGATGAAGTGGACGGCTTCAAATTAACCGTGTTAATTATTAGCTTCAGAAGAGAAAGTTCTTTCATGTGGTGGTCTGACTTCTTTTATAAAGTTAATTTTCTTATGCGAGAGATAGTATTTTAGTGCATAATAGATGCTCCAAAGTATTTATCATTCAGGTTTCTGTGGTTTTGCTTTGCTGGGTGCTCACTGAAACAGGACTGAATTTTAGATGAGAGCTGGGTACTCACCCAGATTTCTTTACAACAACCATGGTGTAGGATTAAAAACAGACCACCTTGTTTATGTCCTTATATCAGCTCAGTTTATTAAATCCTTATGAGTTTTAATTTACATATATTCAGGAATTCAATCATTTAATCACAGAGAAGGAAAGGAGAAATTCTGAAAATGGTTTAAAGGGAATTTTAAGGGAGCAGGATGTGTCTGTGTAAATACTTGGAGATGTGCCATTGGAGGTCCATACGTGTGGGATACAGGACCAGGTTTCCCTTTGGTTTCAGGTGAACACACATTCACCTGCCTACTGAAGGACCATAATGCTGGTGACTGTTCATCCTCTTTCTTTCATATCAACTCTTCTAAGGGATTGTCTGGACTGGGAAACTAAATCCCATCTGGAAAATATTTTAGGTTTTAGAGCTGTGCAGGCAGAGTCAGTCATGACTGACTTGGAAGGACAGTGGTGGCAGGAGGTCCTTCAGCCATGTCCTTCCTGGAGCCTGTCCCTGCTTCTCATGTGTTGTGCCAACATGAACTTTATCCACCTGTTTTACAAAGGGAGGATATTAAATTACTTGGGGTTCATTGCAAACTTTTCAAAACAGCTTTGGAAGTTTCACGAGTTTAGTTCAACACTAAAGTCCAGAATGGCCAATGACAATTTTGAAATAAATTCTTTAGAAAACTTTGTCATTTTAAGTAAATTCTACTATACTTTTGCTTTTCCCCTTAACTCTCTCTCTCATCCTGGTTTGATGACTCTGGGCTGTAGACAATGAAACCTTTATCTCTGCTTTGTGTAATTTCTGGTGAAAAGATGAATCTATTTATGGGAAAACTCTGCAGAGAGAATTTGTAGGGATTGGTGCAGTTAATGTTTATTTAGTTTGCATTTTAATAATTGCTTTAAGAATTGCTTCAGATTTTAAAGAACTTCATAAACTAAGCTCACATCTCCTTGGCAAGAAGGCAGTTATAGATTGTGTTGCTGATCATAGAGTGGGTTTTTTCCCTTGGTGATTTTTTTCCTCATTTGGGAAGAATTATTTGTTAAGCATAAAATTGCATTTAAGCTGAGAGATGTTTCTTAGAATGAGCTTAAAAATGTGTGAATGTAAGTTTTTTTAAAAGGATGGCATTATAGCATTTTTAATTAATGTAAAAGATGCATCCTATAACTTAGAATGCTGTATGGAGACTTCAAGTTCTGACATCTGCAAAATATATTGAAATGACATTTAATCAACCTCAGTTCTATTCTGTATAAACATTTATCTGGAAAATGGTTTTTGTTCTTTTGCAGCCATAGGCTGAGAGTTGGTGTTGTTTTTGCAGACTCTTGATAAAGGTTTATAAGTAAGTAAGGTTTGAAGGGGTCTTGCTTGGAGCAGTCCTGTGGTGAACAAGAGGAAACACAAGTTTCCCCTTGACTAAGTAGTGTCAAGATCAGTTAAGCGGAACAACTTCTGAGTTTTCAGAATGCTGCCTAGCATTAGATGCCCAACTTCCACACATCTACAAGACAGGAGCCTTTTTCATACTTGGTCTGTGGTCCATTTAGAATTGGGATGGAAATCCTGCTGGGCTTCAGGGGGTTTGGAGAGCATCTCCTTTGTCATGCCCTATCGTGTGTGTGCAGGCAATGGTGAGCTGAAGGTGTCTGAGAGGGAGTGGTGTTGAAAAGGTGGCTCTTGGCTGTCCAGCAATGGAACTGAAAAGCCGGTTCCTCTCCCAGACGTGGTTTCCAAGCACAGTGGGGCTCTGCAAGGAGCCTGGGTTTGCTTTCTTTGTACCACAGATGCGTTCAGCCCTGGAAAAGGGATGCTACTGCACCGAGGAAGACATCAAGTTTGTGGAACCTCTTGGTGCTGTACCTAGGGGTGGGTTTAGAAAACCCAACAAGCTTAAAGCTTTGAAAACCAGCTCTGAATATAATCACCTGTGGTTTAAGCATGGAAAAGTATGTTCACAGTGGCAATTTGATGGCTGAAGTAATTTTGCATTCCTATGGTGTAAAACGTGCAGTGCTGAGGGACCTGCGCTGCTCTGCAGAGGAAAGAATGGCTTTTTTATCATTCAAGAGGAAAAGTGTGTCTAAAATTATTTTAAAATAATCATGTTCATAGCTACTAGCATTTCATTATTTAAAAGTTTATCCCTATAGCTGAGACCTGGATAAAAGAGAAGAGTTCGAGTAGCAGAGCTGCTGTGGCAGCCCTGGTTTTTCAGCCCAGATGTGTTTGTCACACCTGGAGTAATGCACAGCCATGCCTGAGCTTCTCTGCAGTTTTAGGTACAAGTATTTTAATCACAACTAATATGCTGTTGTGCTTCAATTGCTCTCCTTGGAAGCTTCTGTTACTGCTCTGGAGTAATAAGGAATTTTTGTCTCCATTTCTGCAGTAATACATTGATGACATTAAATGGAGGCATATGGGTAATTCTGCTATTCAACAATATTTTTTAATCACTGAAATCTCAATTTTGCAATCAATCATCTTTTCCTTGCTTTCTGTTGGGTTGATGTAGCTGTTACTAAGGGTACTGGAAGTGGGGGAGTTATCTTTTGGGTAGACAAGTGATTGATTTTAGGTATTAGACATTCACCGCAATGTTATAAATATTTACCTTCTCCTATTTTACTTGGAAGTGACTTAGAGGCTTTCCCAAATAGGTTAGTTGCCTCAAAAGCTACTAAAAACATATTTATGCTTTCTTTGCCTTAATATTTTTAAAGCAGGGTGGCTGGGCAGTTGTTGTGTGGAGTAACCTTTCCTCTTCACCATATGTGCATAACTCTCATTATACTCGTAGGAGATCTACATGTGCATTGAGGAGAAAAATAGGTCCCGAGTGTCAGAGCTGTCAGGAATTTTTTCTTCCACTACATTGCTTTGCTTTCTTTCTACTTACAGGAACTTTGCAGCTTTTGCACCTTGTTATCCACTGCCAGTCAAATGTCACGTTTTCTAATTCCTTATTCTGAGCTGCTGTGGTGCACGAGGTTTCAGGAGGATTTCCCAACCTTGTGTGTGTTGCTCTGAAAATCCTGCACTACAACACAGAATTTCAGCTGTAATAGGAGAGAGAGAAATCAGGAACACAGCAAATGCAACATTAAAATTTTGGTCTTTCGTATTCTGATATGGCACACCTTTCTGATGCCTGCCTGACCCTGAATGTGAACAGTGGAGCTTTGCTCCTTTCTCCCCTTTGTTTAAAAATGTGACACGTAAAAATGTGAGCTATAAATAAAAATCGTCTCTCCTAGAATGTTTTAAGAGCTATTTTAAACATTCATATAAATAAAAACCAATCTGGTATTTATTCAGCATCTTTGCCCTCCTAAGAGCATTGGGGTCTTTTCAGAGAATCAGGCATTTGTGGAGGCAAGTAGAGATAAGTTTCAAAAAAATATTTGGCTTATTGGGGATTGAGATTCAGTAGGAAAAAAGAAGCTTGACAGAAGAGGACAAATATGTTTCTGTGAGTGGAGGTTCAGTAAAAGCATTTTGTAATGCACAAAGTTTTAAATATTTTTTTACAATAACTATGGATTAGTTTTTTAAAAGAAATGTGAGTTGTGGAAATCAGAGCTTTCATTCTGTTGTCAGTTAGCTTTCATTCTGTTGTCAGTTTGCTCCATTCTGCTTGGAAATTTTGTTAATATGTCTGACACAACTTTCATATTTTTCTCTCTTGCTTTCTTGTTTCCTCTTGTTTTTCTTTGAGAAAAGAAAATAAGATTGGTTAAGTAAATACGTAATACTGATAACTATTCGTGTTGCTTGGGAGAGTTCAATAACTTTGGTTGTTGTACTGTTTGCTCTGGTGACCTTGTTAGACAAAAATGTAGTGGCTACTTTTAAAAATTCTTTATCTGGTTTTGCTAATTCGACTTTGGATTTTTGGGATCTAGATGATGGACATAAAAGGTTTTTCTTTCTTTTACTGGTAGCTGTGATTGCCTGTGGAGACGTGAAACCACCATATTTTCAGTTTAATCCACTATGTGGCTTGTAAAAGAATTCCTCTCATTTGGAATGGGAGATACTAAGGGAAAAAAACAGTTCTTAGTAGTGTTATCCAGGGCTTGGCCTCGATATGGGATGGGGCATAAGTTGTTGTTTATTAAATGCCTACTGAGTTTTGAGCTCCGTGTTAGTATGACTTAATCTTGCCTTTTGTCCATTTTTACGCTGACTGCTTAGCTTCAAAATCAAAATATGGCTGTAATTTTATTGGGGAGGGCAGTGAAGGTCCTACTTTTGATGGCGAGATTGTCTAGACCTGCCCATGCTTGTACTGCTGGCAGTGCTGGTGCCCATTTGTAGCAATAAACACCTAAATTAACAGCATAAATTTAACTTCTGTATTTCAGCAAGGAATTGATAGCAGCACAGCTTTGTGTTGTATAAACAAGTATTCCTGGAGAAGCTGAGGTTCCTTGGGTAGTAAGCAGGGTAAGAAGCACCGTTCTGGATGGTGAGATGGCTGCAGGCAATCAAGCTAACAGAAAAATCAATACAATTTCTGTCCCTTAATCATGGTTTGCAAAGATGAGAAGTGCCCCCCTGTGTAATAGTGCTAATTGCTGAAAAGAGAGCCTGCATTCACATTTTGCGAGTAAGCTGTATTGAGAGGGGAGTAAATCTAACAGGAGGTTTCATGGAAATGCAGCAATTTCATACCTGCAAAGTGTTGGGGTTTTTTGTGTACCATAGTGTTGTAAGAGTATCTTTCCAGTGCTGAGGACTTGCCAGCCAGACATGGCAGAGGGAAACCCTACCTGCAGAAAACAGTTCTGCTTGCTCATCCCTGAGTGCTTGCAGGATAGAGCTCCACAAAGGTAATGTCTTAAAGCCACTGTTAGATCCCACCAAGTTTTGGTGGGTTTATTTAGACGTTAAATATGTATGTTACTCACACATGCTCTTATATGTGAGATTTCCTTTAGGTTTCATTACCCATCATTTATTCTGATGTTTTACAAACACGTAGAAAACGCAAATATATCTTTTCATGTTTGATTCCCAGAAGTTTGCATAAGAAACTAGATAATGAATAAAATGGCTTAAGCTACCTTCCCAGCCTGGCTCATATGAGATTATTTCTATTGGTTTTCACTAATACAAAACTTGAGAATTATATGTTCTGTATCTCAGAGCAAAAAACCCAATAGTGTAACTTCAGCAGCACCTTTCCTGTCATCTGTTTTTTTCCCTCTTCCCTTTTTTAAGAAATTCTGTAATTTCTTAAGAAATCCCAGGAAGAAAGCATGGATGTGAGGAGGCATAAACATATTTGCTACATCAGTGATATCTGTAAAATTTATAATCTTGAAAAATCAATGCAATTCAACCCAGAAATATTATCAGATTACAAGCTAAATGATTTTACTGAGGGGAAGATTATTACTGCTATCTCTTCTAGGCAATGATTGAAAACTGTAAGCAAAGTTTAATTTTAAGGCTTGGGTTCTTAGGGTGTACATAGCTCTTGAAATCAAGAGTTTTTGTTGCCTGCAGTCGAATCATCTTTCGTGTAGCTTTAGATGAATTAAATCAATAGCCAAGTTCCTATATTGCAGTGTAATTTAATTAGAATTGTAAATAATTTGGTCGAAATTATGGTTCATTATCCGCTCATTACAGTATGTTCTTGTATGAAAAATGTCTTTAACTAAAGTTTTTTTAAGTAAACCAAACACTTTCTGTTGAGCAAGAGCTCTGGGAATTCGATTAGCTAACAGGAGAATTTTGTTCTGTATTTTCTCTGTCAGCAACTTGCAGCATTTCTCAAAAATATGTGAAAATCTACTGTTCCTGTTAACATCTGCCACGTATTGTTTCACATGTTCTGCTTTGTTATAAATGATTTATCTATATATTTTTATTTCACTGTAATGATTGTATGCAGGGGTTTATACTGTGAAGGTGCTATGTGGTGCAGTAGTGGAGAGGGTTTGCAATAGTGTTGTAAGGCATAAATCCCAATCCAAGTGGAGTGATCTTTTAATTCACTTCTGAACTGGTATTTTAATTGCCTCCTGTTTGCTTTGTATTCTTTTATAAAAGATCATATATTATTGATAACTCTTTGTTCTACATAATTTCATTGCTAGTCTGTAACTGTTTCCAGTTGACTACAAGAAAGAATTACTTAATGTGTAAGGTCCTGCGGTTTTCCCATATTATTTCTTGCAATGACCAATTTTTTCTTTGGGGTGTGCCATGTTTAACATAATTCCTCTTAGCTTGAAACCAAGGTTTAAAACTATTTCAGTTCCTTCAGCTGAAAAATTTCATACATCTTCTTCCCTCACATCATAAAACTATTAAGGAAACCACAAAGGGTTGACCAAGAACTTTTAAATTATAAAATCCATTGCAAGATTAGTGAATTTATCCAAATCTACATGTTGATTTTTAATACTCCTTAATTAATTCCATCCTGTATTTACAAAGAGAAATCCTCTTGCTCACCAAAGCCGTGGCTGTAAATCACTTTCGATCCATCTGGCCAATACCTGATCGCACATGCCATCACCAGGAAGGTTTCAGCACTGTTCTTCATTATTTAATGATTGAAATACTTTTTTTACCTGCTCCCAAGGGCCAGAAGATTTATAATCCTTTGGGGGCCTCTGGAGCTACAATATTTCCTTTCACAGTTGCTTCTGCTCCAATCTTGAATGTACTTGCAGGGTAACTAATATTATTTCTTCCTCCTACACTTTCCTTTTCCTGAAGCCATCATATTTGTTTGTTTGCTCTTATGTGCTCTTGCAAGGCACTCTACAACTCTGGTTTCTTGACTGACCAGATTTCACATGCTTCCAGTTTGAGGGAAATACCAGCAGGGGTTTTGTTTAGAGATAGTGCTCTCTCTTTATTCTAAAATCTTTGTTTGCTTTGCCTTCTTCTATTGCAACATATGTGTAGGAAATAGCTGTCCAAAGTATCCTTGAAAAATGTCATGGAGTAAGACAAAAATCACTAGAAGATTATCCTTATATTTGAGATCTTTTAGTATCTTGTTTGTAATCCTGGAAATTTTAGGAGTCTTTCTTCAATGCAGTTGAAAGTGCAGAATCTGATGAGCACAATAATAATTGTATTTTATTATTGTCTTTAATGAAATACCTACAGAGCTTTGTGTTAAGTAGTCTTCAGCACTTCAATCAAATAACAGTGCTTTTCACTCAGTACAGTACCTGCAAATAATATACTAAAAATATTTGTAGCAGCTTCTGGACACAGTCATCAGATATTTAACAATCTTTTTCCTTAACATGATGTCCTCTTTGCATGTTTCTAAAGTCTTTCAAAATAAGAATGAGAAAAAAGAAAATGGAGTAAATATGAAGAAAAATAATATAAAGTATTCAACTTGGAGATTATCTCTGGGAGTGAAACATCACCTCTTGGAAAAGTTCATGAGATCAGTGAAATTATACAGAGTTGAACATCTTAGATGAAGCATTTTAGGAAAATAAATGCCAAAGAAGTCTTTGTTTTGGCTGAACAACCAATGAGGTGTTCTTTAAAATATCTTTAATCATCATCTCAATAGTTAAACCCCAAAATATGTAATCCATAAGCTGAGATTGTTTTTAATGCACCAGAGTGGATTTAAGAGTGTGTGGTACTTCATTTCAGGATATGGGAAATTGTGTGTCTGTAATAAGGAAAAAATTCAACATTGTATTTTGTATATCATAAAAATACTTTGTATATCATAAACATACTATGTTTTCTTGAAGGAATGAGCTTTCACAAAAAGGCATTGTGAATTCAGTTTTCCCTTCTGCATCATCAAGAAACATTATTGTTAGAATCCTGAATCTCATATATTTGTCTAGTGCTGTTTTTGCTCTTCTTTTCAGTTCACTTTCGAAACTTGAGTGGTAGTGCACATACATTTCATTTATTTTTAGTATTTTATCATTCTCAAAATCTGTTCTTTT
Organism: Polioptila caerulea; assembly: GCA_013397295.1. Taxonomy (NCBI): domain Eukaryota; kingdom Metazoa; phylum Chordata; class Aves; order Passeriformes; family Certhiidae; genus Polioptila; species Polioptila caerulea. The sequence continues at coordinate 194,530 of VYXF01010180.1, read as the reverse complement.
CTTCCTTCCTTCCACATTGTGACACTGACCCAACCTAAACCTTGCTCTTGTGGGTTTTTTTTATTTGATTTGGATTTGAAAAACTGGAATCCTAAATATTGTTTTGGATAACTGGATGACATAAAAAGCATAACTTATTAGGCACTTCCCTTCCTTATTTTGTTACACTAATATATAGGATTTAATGTGTTTTTTCCTGTGTATTTTTTCCACTGCTTATAAATTTATGCATTAGTATGTGGTACAGACTCCATTTCCTCATAACTTTTATGGAATTAATTACCTTTAGGCTTAATTTGTTTTAAAAAACCCTTGATTTCCTCACTTGTGGAAACAGAGGATAATCAATTTTTTGCAGTTTCTGCTCCTTGTCCAAACTATCGTGGTACTCAAGGAGACTTCCTAAAATCCCACTGAACCTTTAACCTGGTGCTTTTGACTGTCTTCATCTTAGCAGAGGATAGGGGCAGAGACAGGGCAGTGTGTAACCAGAGCACAAGACACACATGGCTGAGAGCAGCTTTTCCAGTTCCAGCAGGTTTGTTTGAATGAAATATTTGGAATCTTGGATATGAAAACTGGTCCCTAATTTTTTCAGACCATTATTTGCTTTATTTGGGAATGGCAGGGAAGGGGCTGCTGCGACTCGGGTGAGGCTGTTGGATTGGGAAATGCAAATGCCAGTATTCCCCTTGAAAAGCTGAATTCAGTTTTGTTTGTTTGATTTGTTTTTTAAATTTAAGTTCTTTTCCAATTTATTATGAGAACCTGAAAAGCTTTCTATTGTTTTATCGTTGTTGCTCAGATCCTGAACTGTCTTAAAATTCACAGATTCTTGAAGTTGTTTTGGAAATTGGATTTCAGGCAGTAAGCTGCTGGCTGCTGCTGATAATTCTCTTGGTTGTTTTAGGCAGTGTTTGTATTTTAACTCTTATACATGGTATTAAATAAAAAGCAGTTTTGTCTTGTTTTGAGGCACTAAAAAGTTCAGCATGTGACCCCAAGATCTGATCCATGCCAGTGGCACCAGGACTGGTGCATCCCTTCCTTGGGCATCCATTCCCTTTCCCATCATTCTGGAAGATGGCGACACACAATCAACTCTTTCAAAACACAGAAGCTATTCTGATACCACCTCATAGAATTTCATGGGGTTTTTTTTTTTGTCGTCTTTTCCTCCTTTTTTTGAGAAGCAGGCATCAAATTGTACACAGGCCAACCGAAATACAGGGAAAATACTCAGCGTCCTATCCATTATGCATGGCAAGTGTCCTTCATGCTGTGGGACACATCAGCAATTTCAGAGCTTTCAGCAGCTCCTCCTGTGGTCCCAGTCCTGCCCGTCTGTCACGCAGGCTGCCAGGGTTGCCCCATCTCTCTATCATTTGATATGGGCTGAGAATGACAGGCAGGGGAGTGAGGGCGGCCACAGGCGGGCAGTGGGACTCGGAGTACAGCTGCCGAAAGCTGTCAGGATCTTGCCAGCTCGTGCCCTAAATGAAGATCTTCCATTATGGTCTTTCCCTGTAGCTAGACACTTTTCCAAATCCACTATGTGCTTTTCCAGAAGCCCTGAACAGAAGTTGCTGTTTGTAGGGATGAAAAGCATGGCAGAGATTTTCCATTTTGTGCCTTCGGCATTCAAAGGTGTCTTAGCCCTGTCTCATCCCCACACACCCTGTCATTGTTCAAAGCCACCTTTATGTGTCCCTTTACATCATGTTACCACAGTTTGCTTTTTCATTGTTTATTTCATGCTATCTCTTATGTTCTGGAAAGCTTCCCCAGTGCTATTGGACAGCCACACTCTTTTCCCCCATCTCCCCTGATCTCCCCAGACTCCCTTTTCTCAAAGTACAGTTTGAAGTGAGCTATAACATTGCCTCATATCCTGCTCCCATTTTGGCTTACCCTGTTTCACCTGTTAGGACAAAGCCCTCCTCCTCCTTTTTAATAACAAGCAGAATGCCGTCAATTACAAACCTTTCCATGTTGTCAAGAGTCACGGAATTAGTTTATAAACCACTCTGTAAAAAACTAAAAATTTAAAAAAGCAGTTTGTGTTGATATAGCATTAGAAATATGTATTATTCTTTACGTCGTAATCCAAGGCGGTAGCAACTGGCTCCCAGTGTGCAGTTTCCTTTTAAGCTTACGGTGTAGGTACAGGATTTTGAGTTGAAAAAATAACCAAGGCAAGGCCCCCAAAAGACTCAGCCTACATGGTGTCCTGGGAGTGTTAATGGGGCACCCCATAACAGCCTGGTGGGGTGAACCCAGGCCTCGCATATCCATGGAAAGAGATATCTTGTCCCAAGACGTTTACTCATTAAACTGTGTTTATCCTGCCTCCCCTACTCAGCCTGCAGACTCAGCTACTACACAAGTAGTCCTATTTTTAATAGGAACATTCATAAATAAATTAGCCTCAGGGGCGGCTGGGGAGAGGTTACATGTGTGATTATAGATGAAACAGCTCCACAAAGTCAGGATGATATTATTTACTGCTTGGTTCTGTATTTCTGCTTACTGCTTTGAAATGCACAAAGGTTACAATGACTTCAGCATTGAGGGTGGTTTGTTCTGCAGCTAGAAATCCTGATTTAAAATAGAGTCACTACACGATCCTGCATTTTGCTGGAAAATGGGCACTTGGTTGAGCCTTTTTCTTCCCTGGGTGCCCCAAGGAGGTAGTGCCTGTGCTGATGATAAACCTAACAGGTGCCAGGGTTGGTGGGTACTCGAGCCAGTTGGCTTTGTGCCGGCAGTGCACAGTGGCTGTATTGTGTCTCTAGGTTTTTGTGTGCTTCTATGTCCTTTTGAGGGATGGTATAACCCAGTTGAAATACATACTTGAACTCCTGAGGGATTAAATGTGTTTCCTTTGCTTTACAGTTCAGAATTTTACAGTTTCTTTGTTTGGGGGTTCTCAGATTGCTTAATGATATTTTTCCCTCCCCATTTTGCCCAGATGTGTATAATAGCAGTATTTGAACCTTACTAGGCTTGCCAGTTTTATTACTCAACATATGGTCTATCCTTTTATTTTTGTCTAGTATATCCTTCTTCTGCTGAGAAATCCCTTGGCACAGGCTTTTTCCTTACTATTTTTCAGTGGTTCAGTTTGTAACTTGTCCGTACTCCAAAATTCAACTTTTTGGTAGATATTCAAGGAGACAAAATGTCAGATGTTTTGCTTCTGTCTGAAAAGTATTGTTTAAGCTGTCACTTACTCTAAGTACCATGGTCAATTATTGTTAAAAGAGCCCCTTTTCCCACCTCTCTGGGAAGCTGTTGCTCTCTGACGTGGAGAAGCACCAGGAGGAGGCCTGAGATGATGTGGGCGCTGCAGTGCTGCATCAGCCCAGGAGCAAGGCTTGTATCCCAGGCCCACGAGTGGCTCCTCTGTGGGTCTGCCACTGGCTGTGGTGGAGAGCCCAATGTTCCTAGTGAGGATGAGGAGCCCACATGGGGCTGCTCAGCCAAGGCTCTTGGTGTTTGAGGTGCACCTTCAGCCCCCACCTGGATTCTTGGAGAGGTTTGGGGGATCAGTGTTTATTTCCACTGCTAAAGCATTCCCAAACCCAGACCCTTATCTGTTCTTCTCTTGGCTGTATGAGGAGGTTAGAAATGTGACTCACATGGGCAAGTTGGTTTCCCATGATACAAAGATACATTTATTGCTCCAAGCATTATATCTGTACTTATGAGCATATAATAGTCCGTCCAAATCCCTGCATCTGTGGCTCATCCTTACATATTTATTCTGTATTTATAGTGACCAGCATTTGTAGAGAATGTGAGCAGAGATTGTTTTCCTGGTAGGCTTGGGAGCAGATTCTTTGGTGGTTTACATCTCTATAACTCAATTAAGTGGCATTAGGATAGATTTACATCAGCTGAGTTCTCTGCCTGGAGTCAAAGTATAATTCTTAATCATGATGGTTTTACAAGTGATTTTTCTTTATGAAATTTTATTAGTGTTTTCTTCTGAGCAGTTTCTTAAGCTTTTCTTCCTTTGTAGCAAAGTCCATGTGTAAGAGACATCAGACTAAGAATATTTTGTTTGAGAGTCAGAGACTCAGAATAATTTGTAGTCTACTGAAGCTACCCCAAATGTTCTCTTTGAGTAACCCTGGTATAAGCTTCCCAAATCAGTTGTAAAGGCACAGATCACTTGGATTCTATAATTTTTTTTCTCATGCAATGGGAATAACACATGGCTTTCTCTTGGCAAATTGTTAATGTTTGTATCTGAGTTTGAAAATTGCAAATTGCTGTCTGGTGCTAATTGCCAATAATAATAATAATAGCAGCAACTGCTCAGGTAATCTTCCATTCAATGAGAAATAAAGATTATTTCCTTAAATAATTCCTGATATTCACAATGGAGTGGTTATCTTGTTATAGGCGACAAGAAAAGGAATAAAATTCTGCAGCTACTAAGTGTGTCAGTCATGTACCACACAGGAAGACCCAGTCAGAAAAATCCTTTTCAATTTCTTTAAAGAACAGGCAGAACAAGTTGTATTTTGCCATTAAATGATACATTTTTCAAAATACTAATACTATCTGGCCCTCCCTTGTCTGGAGCTTAACTGTTGACTTCCCAACGAGTCCAGTTATTTGGAAGCTGATGCCCAAACCACTGAGCTGTCATTCCAGGGCAATTAATTCCTAACCTTTTGCCATGATTAGGTTGGCTGAGCTTTTGTTTGCCATACTGAGGTTATGCCATTGGTGGTACCTATTGGAATGTCTGCTGGCTCTTTCTGCAGTTATTTCTGCAGACATGCAGAGTTAGGTTTTTCACCGGACTTTTCTTTCCTACAGGCATTTAAATTACTAACTGTGAATGAGGGTGAATTCTGAAGACAAGATGAGCCATGGAGATAAGTGGTGGGGAGTTGGATGGCTCTTTTTTTTTTTCAGCCATATTTCGGGGCAATGTGTTGTTGAGGCAGACGACCAGAGTCCAGAGAGTATTTTAAAATCAGATAGGCCTTTCACAAAGGCACCAAGCTGGGGCAGTGTAACAGTGTGACTGTGAAATGTGGGGTTTGGAGGAGTGATAGCTAAGAAGGACCAGGATCAGCCATTTCCTTCACTAAAACATCACATTGAAATTTCTCCTTGAGGTTCTTTCTCAATGTTCCTGCCATCCTGAGAAGCTTTATTTTGCCCTTAGAAAGACACTCAGCATGTGTTGCAGTTGTACCAGGCACTGTGCTGCTGGAGCTCATGAGGTGCCAGCAGCGGGGCAGACCTGCTGGCACCTCATGCTGCTCCCACTGGGAATTCCTCTGCATCTCTGGTGTGTCTGGGCTGTGGATGGGATTGAACCCACTGTTACAGCTGAAGCAGCATGGCATGAACAGCACATAGGATACATTTTTTCTCCAATAATAAGATAAAAAAATCTTTTAATATGTGTTCTGTTTTTAATGTGTCATTTGGAAGTCCTCCTGCCCAGCTCCGTGAGTGGGGAGAGTTTTTTCAGCTCAGATTCTTGGGAAATCTCATCTTCAGGTGCTGGTGCAAGTACCAGCAAAATCTTGGGTAATCCCACAGCTCCTTGCTGGCTATTGCCACTCAACTTGTGTAATATCGTAATACAGTATCGTCTTCTTAGAGCATGACTGTGCAATAGTGTGAAAAAGGCAAATGCATCTTGACTCAAGCAAGGCATTTCTCTGGAGGCTGAGAACCATTAATGCCATTAGCAGATAGTCATCTCTAAAACTGTACTATTCTGGTCTCCCATATGCAAGCAAAATGAATTCAAATGTGAACAGGTGCTGAAAAGAATTTGCTGGGATGTGGGAGGGAACAAGGAGACAGGCTTACAAGAGGTGGCTGAAAGAGCTTGGCTTGTGTGGTCTGGCAGGACAAAAGCTGGTGTAGATTTGATTGCTCCATAAATATATCCGGGGTAAGTACCAGGAGAAAAAGGACCTTGCTGTGGCTGGAGAGCAGTGTTGGCAAAAGAATTAGTGGGCAGAAATGAGCTGTGTGTAAACTTAAGCTGGTAATGGGATGAAGGTTTCCAGTTATCATAAACTTCTTAGAGATTTATGAACCAGTGATCCCTCGGGTATCACACAGCTCCTTGTGCTCCAGGGGCAGCGTGGCCTCATCCCCTTATTTAACGCTTTATTCACCCTCTCTTCAGCCTCCACAGCAAGGTTGAGTAACCTGCTCAAGTTTGAAACAAAAAAACTCCTATAAAAACCTAGTTTTGTTGTCTTCTGATGAAATTACAAAAGTATGGAAGTTGTTAATAGGTCCATTTTTTTATTTGCCTATTTATTCCTCTAATAAGGACTCATTCCATATGGAAATCTAGGTTTTGGGGATTTTTTCCCTATGAGTGGCCCTGGACTGAATTTAAAATGTGATATATTTGCATCATACAGAGCAATAGCTATTCCAAATAGCTAAGACCTGTCATGTTTCTTCAGTCCAAAGAGCTGATGCACTTGCTTAGACCAAGAGAATTAACAAGATAAAAACTGGGATCTTGAGGAAGCTTCCCTTGAGCCCCGTTCTTGTGCTTGAGGTTTTGGGGTTTGCACATCTTCCAGATCATCACAGCTGCTGTGTCTGAGGAGCCCTGCTCCCTGGCAGAGCTTGGAGCGACTGTCGCGTCCATCCCCAGGGTGGCCCTGGTGCCTCCTCCGTGGGCGCCGCGGCTGCTGCTGGCAGAGACACGAGTGATTGATGGTGCCACCTAATTTTAAATTGCAACTGAAGTCTTATTAGTCTGTGATCGCTAATCAGAATGAAAGTTGGGTTTTTTTGGCTTTTGTTACTTGTTCCACTTTGTCCATATTAGTTACAGGCATAATGTGATTGCTGCTCTGCTTTGCCGATACATGGCATTCCCAAGGGATCCCCTTTACTAAAATCTCCATTTCTCTTTACAGCTTGTCAGGTTGCTGTTACAGCCATAGAATGCTTTTTAATACTTTATAGTTCTCAATGCAAAGAAACTTTATGTTGTTTTCATAGGTGAGGGCGACATAAATGTTAAAGTGCCTCCTGTAACTTGATATTTAATTATGAAAGCATCCACTGGAAAAATAGTGTGAGCCTGGTGTAATCAGCACTGGGGCAGACCTGCTAATCTTTTCATTTGGTCTAGACATCAAGGATGCTTTGTACTAGTCTGGCTGTAGCCTGATAATCTAAGACCTTCTGGACTAAAAATTTCAGGCCTCTTTATGAAGGAAAATACTCCTCCATAAAACCCCTTAGGTTTGCGTATTCCTTGGGCTGATAAATGCCTGTTTGATTAGTTCATGGTAAAGGTATTTGGATGAACCTGACCATGGAGGCAGCTTGGCTCAGTGTTAGTGCCTTGATGTCTGGGAGAGCAGCAGCAGCCCTTGGGTGTCAGGACAAGGGTGCTGCTCCTGCTTCTCATGGCTCTTGGAACTCAGATAATTCTGATTAAACAGCATTTCCATGTTACTTAGAAAATATTTTTGTCATTAGTTGCGTTCCTAAAGAGATCCACAATTCCTGGCAATTGTTTGGAAGGGACAAATGGTTTTCCTTGCTCTTTTCTCCTCTTTCTGTTGTTAAATAGCAACAATTCTTCTTGTTACCTATTTTAAACCAATTTAAAGATTCTAAATAAACACCAAAATAATTGTCAACGGTCTGTTTTCCAAAATCTATCCACATACTTAGTTCTCATCTATCACAGTCCAGTTTTAATCTGTAACATGGTTTATGTCAGCCCTCGGCGTCTTTAATTAAGGAGGGGGTGGGAGGGCAGCAGCCGGAACCCTCTTCACCTGTAAGATGCATTGGGAAAGTCATTCAGGGTCTAAACAGAGAAATTCTGTCTCTACAGTGGCCAAAACTGAATGCCTGAGGAGGAGTATCAGAACATATATGAGGTCTTGTGTTTTTGATGAGTATTTTAGTTCTTTGCATGGAAGAATTTAGATTTTATCTAGCCTGGAAGAATTCCAGTACAGTCTAAAGAAAACTTGCTGTCTGAACAAAACCACTGTCTGGTCTGGCACAGTGCTGGGAAGTGCTGGTGCGGCTCCTCCTTGGGGAAGTGGTGATGCTGTGAGTGCTGGGATGGGTGGAGCACGATGTGCCTGAACTCGCCTTAGCTGGAGCAGGAGCAGCTCCCGGTATGCCTGTGCTGGCTGTGCTGACCTGCCCCAGCCAGTTTGTATTGAGATAAAACCCAAGTCCCCTGTGACCTGATGTTACCCTAGAAATAGATAACTGTGACATTAAGGAAATACAAGCTGGGAATGCACAGTGGAATTACTTTTTGTCCTCTGAATAAGAAGGCAAAGCCTGGCTCTGGCATTTCTGCAAATTTATCACCACAGACTGTGCCCAGTGTAGAAATCCAGGCGAGGAAAGAGTTGGAACCCCGCAGGGGTGAGATGGAGCTGCATTGCCAACTGCTGGTTCATCCTTGGTTTGATTTTGTGCTGCTTTCCTGTAGTATTTTCCTGTAGTTTTCATAGCTTGGTGAGGGTGGAAATACCAGTGTTCTGTGTTCAGAGAGTTCTGTGTTCGTTGTTCTGTATCCAGAGACTTTCAGGGAAGGTGCGGATACACATCTCTCTTGGTCCCACTTGCCTTTTTTCCTCTCCCAAAGGCGTATGTGCTGTAAAATGCAGATCATAATCTACTTATTTGTGGGGAGGAAAGACAAGGGGATACAGCAAAATTAAATAATGGTGGGTTTTTTGTCTTTGCCTTTTCTAAAATATATCTACATAGGGATGGTGAGGCCCTGGCCATGTTTTCCAGAGTGGCTGTGGGCTTCCCAGCCCTGGAAGTGTCCAAGGCCAGGTTGCTTGAGGCTTGGAGCAGCCTTGTCTAGAAGTAGGTGTCCCTGCCCATGGTAGGGTGTTGGAACAAGAGGGGCTTTAAGGTTCTTTCCAAACCATGCTATGATTCTACAGTTCTGTATCTGTAAATATGGTTTGTTGTTTTGCAGTCAATAACTTCTTGGAGCAACGTTATCTTTCTTTAATCAAAGGCTGTGTTTGCTAAGAACCGAGTGGTGCTGGGCAACGGGCTTGTTGACTAAGGTGAGGTTTGGCTGAAGTACTCTGGAATGAGAGGAGAAACACCTCAAGGAAAGGCTTAGGGCTTTCTGTGGCACCTCAGTATTTGCAGGTCACCGTGCCCCTCTCCCCTCCTCTCACCAGATTATCTCCCTGCCAGTGTTTAGAAGCTTGGCTTAATTGTCAGCAGCTTGTCTGCTAATAGGCACAACTGTTCTCCATCAAGGCTGTCTGAGCAAAGCATGTGGAAATTCAAAAGAAATATCACTGGTGAAACCTAACAGAGGAAACCTGTGCAGGTTTGGAGAGGGAGCTGCCAAACTATAAATATTTATATACTAAATGCATATGCTGGTGCATAAATGAAGTGCTTGCAAATCCTATGAGTAATCTTCCAAACCTGCCTTGGGTATGGTTTAGTTTAGAAAATGTATTTTAAACCTTTATTGGTACAAGCAAATGTTTAGAGAGACTGCCAAGGAGTGTGACAGAGGCGGGTGCCCAGCATTCCACTGGGACGAGGCGCATGGGGCAAAGTTCCTTTTTCCTCATGGCACTTCTTTTATTTTTCTAGTTGCTGGTCCTGGGACCACAATTGGAGCTATTTGTGTAATTTCTGATTGTTTTTCAAAACTGGATTTTTTTTACATCGTGAAAATGAGAGTCTACCTTAATGTTTTAGACAAGTGCCTAAGGGTAGAGCTAATAAAAGAATTGTATTTACTAAATCACACAATTCTGTCAGTTATTTTCATGATCTGTTCAGTGTTTAAATGACTTGTAAAATGCACTTAGATTTCTTTCTAATTTTAATACTTCAATTAAATAAGTAGGTGGGCTGAGCATTCTCTTCTGCAGCAGTTTTGATAATATAAATTATCTGTGCCCAGATATTTATAATTTTCAATGACTATTTTCATTTTTTTCCCCAGAATATCATACAGATATAGTAACCATTGTTTTATTTCATGCTTCCTTCTATAAATCTTAGTTCATAAGGAGTGTTACTGAATGTTGCAATTCATTTTGCCACTTCATATTTAGTGATTATCATGTAAGAGCATCTTGGGACTTGTCTACACAGGAACTACAACGTAATTGAACGGAGGGATATGTTTAAGGACTTGCCTACATAGGGAAATTCATTTGAATTTTAATATGATGTGAATTTTTAAGCATATTGGGTTTTTTCTTGGGATGTATTTTATGGGTATTTTTGTTTTGGAGTAAGAACTTCTTGTTACAAGCTTGTTTTGGAATTGCAAAGTCAGTGTTTCTCAGATATTTGCGCACAATTTCCTCGCTGAAGAACTAGAAATCTGGTCAAAAGTAGATGTTTCACCATATATTTTTGGTTGCAGAAATATGGCAATATTTATTTGAGTTTCAGTTTGTAATGTTGAGGGGTTTTTTATTTCAAGAGTTTCCATTAGAGCAAACAATTTGATTTTGCAATTCTTTTTTCAGAGGACCTAATAGCTTTTTATGTTTTGATTTTTGTGTGATTTTCCTTTTCCATATATGTGTTGAGTGGCACCCACATATGGATCTGGGCTTGGGGATAAGAAAATGAAATTCTTTGTTTTATCCTCTACTTGCCAGCAATAATCAGTGGAACCTTGATGCTGGGCTTCCAGTCCTTTCTTTTCTTCTTCTTCTTACACAGAATCCTGGGATGGTTTGGGTTGGAATGGGCCATAAAGCTCATCCAGTTCTACCCCCTGTCATGGCAGGGACACCTTCCACTAGCCCAGGCTGCTCCAAGCGCCAGTGTCCAACCTGACCTTGGACATTTCCAGGGATGGGGCAGCTGCAACTTCTCTGGGCAGCCTGTGCCAGGGCTTCCCCACCTCACAGGGCAGAAGTTTTTCCTAGTATCGCAGGTAAGCCTCCCTTTGGCAGTGGGAAGCCATTTCCGCTTGTCCTGTCACTCCATATCCTCGGAAGAAGTCCCTGTCTTTCTTTATGTATGTATTCTTACTTGCCTAAATAAAGATTTTGATCCAGGATGACATACTATAATGTACTTCCATTACCACAAAGACTTTTCATGACTCTGGATTTAGTATCAATGAAAGTGAACACAATGTCCCAAACTCCTTTTAGCTATAATGCCTTGCACAAAGTGCCTCAGTCAAGTGTCCCGTTGAATCCAGATGATTTTTTCCTCTTTTTCTTGTGATTGAACAAAGCACTAGTCCCAGCCATGCAGATTTAGCAAGACCCACCCATGTAGTCAAAGCTTCCACATCCCTATGGTGGCACCAACAGGGAGGAGTTGGAAATAGTCCCCCCAGAAGCTTTTGGATGGATGGATACTGGCACCTGGGGGAAATCAGGCCACTCAGGTGCAAGGTTGGTTTGTTTTTTTTTTTCCCCAATAGATACTCGGAAAACTTCATATTGGACTAACACTTAGCAAACAAAGGTGACATTTGAGGCACCTGGAAGACAAACCTTACAAGAGTGGCATTTCTGTGTCAATATTAAAAACTGCTGGGAGTGCACTGCTCTGGTAATATCCATGGCATGAGCTGCAGGATCTTGAGCCCTTTGGCTGGGCAGGGAGTTCCTGTTTTAATAACCCTTTTCTTGTGTGCAATTTTGGACACTTGCTTTCATGTGGAAAAGTGCTGCTGTAACAGCAGTCATGAGCTAGAGGCTGCAATGGGGCTGAAGGGAACAAAAGCTACCCCAGGTTTCATGTAGAAAGCACCAATTTTTTCCAACATACTGATGCTCATGCAGTGCTTAGAACAAGTCTTGCTTATATGTCATTATGTTTCTTATTATGCTTATATTTTAAGAATAGCCTTCTAAGATAGAATTATCCTATTTTGTCTATATCTTTGACTGTCTTCTGGCAAAAATCTTCCTGTTGCCAGAAGTCAAATTAAAATTAATGTTGTTTAAGCTTTTAAGGCTTTTGAAAGGATCACTGGCACAAAATAAATAAATTTACACAGCTGAACAGGTCATTATACCTTAAAAAGAGGGGAGGTAATTTGATTTGGTGTCTTAATTGGTTTCCAAGCTAAAATTAATAGTGTGTGGAATCCCTCTTAGTAACATGACTCAGAACTATTTATTTTTCAACTCCTCTTTTGAGATTGATGGGGGCGTTATCTTAGCATTTGGGAGATGCAAGCAGTACTGGAATGACAAACATTTCTTGACAGCTTTAGAAAGATGAATGGTGTGATGACCCTGCAACTAGTTTGGGTGTTTGTGCTTTCCAGTGGGTCATTGTGAGACTCTTGATTCACTTTCATTCTTAATGAAGGGGAAGGAAAGGTGAGACCTAATTATGGGTTTGAGATGTCTTTTGTAATGTGACTTCTCAGTGTACAGGTTTGTCATCCAGCCCTTAACAGAAGAGCTTAGTGGTGCTCAACCCTAGTTAAGGGTCCCAGTTGGTGCATTTTGCTTTTAGAGAAGAAGATGGTTACTGGATTTTACTGCAAAGCAAAACACCTTGGATATTTGTTATTATATTGTTATTGTATTGTTACTTTATTTGGCAGTTCTACACATTCTGCATAAAATCATATTTTAATGAGGAAAAATCCCTTGCCAAAACTAACTTACTATGGGCAAAATCCTTAGGCTTGACCAGAATCTTTATAAATAGATACTTGTGAGCATCTCTTCCATGTCTTTTGATCTGCAGAGTTGCGATAGCCTTAGGAGGAGAGAATGCCTTGAAAATACCACACATGTGGTCTGCCACATCAAATATCTGGGAAATCTACAGGAGAAAAAATACATTATTAATATATTGATAGCTTTCTGGTAAGTTCTATACAGATGGAAGAGAGTGATTTCTTTTAATTTGGTTTATTGCCAAGATTTAAAACTAAATGAAACCATCGTCACACAGATGAAGTTACAGCATTGCACTCACCAATGTGCCTGTGATATTCTCCCCTAACAATTAAAACTCATTGGTATATTAGAAACGGGGCTCGTTTTGGCTCTGGGAGCACACAGTGGAGGGCAGCAATGCGGCTGTTCTGCCAGTGCAGTGTAAATCCTGAAATGCTCCTCAGGGTTCCCTTGCTCTCTTTTTAGATGTCAGAACAACAGGAGTAAGTTGAGTTTAAATTTTGTTGTAAACTCTCTCCTGTGGACTTGATTGATTCCCTAAGTGTGCTGTGTATTAAAACGTGACTTGAAGCTCTCCTTGATACCATCTCCTAATATTTAAAAGTAGTACTTCCTGAGGAATGATTTTGTTAGGAGGTTTGAGCTGTGGATAAGTGGAGCAGGTGACATTTGGACAGTGTTAGCACGCTGCATTGCTCAGTCATAGGCACATCGGTAAAGGCCTATGCCACTTCACACCCCGGTTCACATTTAAACTTTTTGACTGATTCTGTTACAGCATTCCTGCATTTCATCCGTTGTGGGTTTTGGGGCTTTGAGGTTTTCAATATTTTGGACAGAAGGATCTAGATTTTCATTTTGTGAAATATGGCCAGACCAAAGCAAATTCTCTTTCACAGATGCCAGGAACTTCAAGTATAAAAATCAATTTATTTCTGAAACTAAAAAATATTTTGAACAAGCAGTTTATATGTTTGCTCCTGCTGAAATAACCTCTGCCTCCCCAAAAGCAGGCAAGCCTGCTGCTCTATGTACGATGCTACTTTTGTCAGTCTTATAAGAAGAAAAGTCTCACTAATAGGATGTGTCAGCCATGAGCAGTTAAAACCATCACATCTCCGTGTGATATAAGTGAACAGTTTGTGGATTAATATTCAGGTTCCTGACAGGAAGCACATTGAGGTGGATTAGTATTCTTATCATTTGAGTGACAATTTATAAAAAGCTGATTAAAATGACCTGGATCTGGGACTCATGGGTTGGAGCCAGGAGATGTGTGGAAGTGATTTAAAGCTCACCTTCCTACTTCCCTGCTCTAATCTCCTGGGCAAAAGCAGAGCACAGCGAGGCTGATTGATTTTATAGCTCTATAGTAGTCACAGGGGACTGGAAGCAGCTGATACCGATGGTCTGGAGGGCTCTTGAGTGACCTGCTCCTTCTACAACAGCCCTGGCTAAATCCAGGAGCTCAGGATCCTGCTGTAGTTACCAGGGAGAAATCAAGTCTTTGCAGCTCCTGCCTCTGTTCTCACTCCTTTGTAGGAGATTTGTGTCTCCTGGTTGACTCAGAATCTCCTGCTTGACTTAAGCACTGCATTGAGCAGCAGAAATACTTCCCCAAGAGTTCCTGAGTAACAACTTTATTTCACCACAGGAATTTGTCTAAGCCATCTTCAGTATCAGATTTTATCTGCAGTATTGCTCAAAGCAGCTGCACTGCATCCAGAGGACCTGGCCTGGTGTATTTTCGGACATATAGTAACTTAAACCAGATACTGACCTTGTGCAATACCTATCTTCAGCAAAGAGATTGTTATTTGAAATTTTGTTTGTTTTTTAAATTATACAATGCACTTATGGCATGCTGGCATTGTGACAAATATGATTTAATGCAAAGGAATTTCTTGAAGAAAATGTCTTTGCAAAGTGATTCAGGGGGTATTTTGGTAAGGCATAAAGGTGGTATTTTTCTTCAGCTCTAATGATGGTTCCTAAAATACATAGCAATAAAATAGTTCCTGAAGAAACCATGTTACAGATGTCAGATGCTTCTGACATCTATTTAATAATGATAATTAATCATTAAAATCTTTCAGGGGTAGGGAATAGATGCGGGGTGATCAGAGCTCAGTCGTGGAACTGTAACGGGGAGGTGAATTTCTCCTTTTTTATTCCTTTCTTATTCCACAACACACTTGAATGTGACTTCATTGCTTTGTCTCCATGACCCTGGAAAGAATGAACACTTTAACCCCTTAGTGGGAGACACCCTTGTGGTGCTGCTTCTCTCCTGGGGTATGTGATGCACCAGCACAGCTGTGGGAGCTGCATAGCAGCTTTAGCCTTTCCCTCTCCTCTTTTTGTGTCCAGGGTGACCTGACCCAGTGACACAGATCCAAAAAATGGAAAGATCCAGAGGGAAATTAGTGGATTTTTGGCCAAAGCTCAGGTCGTTCTGTGGGTGCAGTTGGTTGGGTGAGCACAAGGGAAGGGCATGAGTTGTTTAACTAACTGAAACACATTTTTTAGGAGTTTTCATTTTAAGTTGAAAAGGAAGAGCCCAACAGCAACAAAATCCGAAATGATGGGAAGATATTCAGTACAGCATGTCCTGCACTTGGAAATTGCCTCCTTTGTTCAAGGAGCCCAAAAGCTTGGATGGGCAAGTGTTCTCCTGGAAGAGGGGCTCAAGAAAGGCTTGGAGTAAGGAGCTTTGTTTGTGCATGCATTAATTGTGTGCTAAATTAAAAGGAATCGTTGGTGGTAAATGTATAATATTATTATTCTTTGGCAGCTGGCCGGAAAGCAGTATTCCGTCCCATGGAGGTTATTTCTCCAGTGTGGATCACATGAGGTGAAGCCTGTTTGTGGCATCCAGATTTCATTTCCCCTGGAGCCGTGGCTGACCTCCATGAGGCCTTGGGAATACACTAGTTAGGTGGCTCACAAAGTCAGCAGTTTTCAAGATAGAATAGCTTATAAGGGCTGGCTTTTGCTTTTTTTATTTCATTTTTGTTTTGCTATCTTCTTAGCAGAATATGATTTTAATGAGAAGAGCCAGGCTCATCAGTGGTCGCCTGACCTGTTTCTCATTCATTAAACCAGGAGATTTGTGTCTTTTCTCCCATTTGAAGCTTTGGGCATCAAGTGCATTGAAAAAATGAGGTTAAATGAGCTAGTTTTTCATGTATTGATGCTAGAAAACTTGATTCAAAGGTAAAGGCAAGAAAAATTTTTTTATGTGGAGTAAAGTAGATTAAAAATTTTGGTACACATGCCATGTTATTTAGTTTGTGAAATTATTAATACACTGAAGAAGATATGTACTCCTTAATTATTGTTAATTTCTTGCTCCTTGTGGCAGGCTTGGATGCAGCAGGCCCAGGGTCTTTCCTTCCGTCCTCACTGCTCTTCCTCAGATGAGTGCTACAAGCACATCCACACCTGCAGAGCCAGTGGTTTATCCAGCTGGGCTTCCCTAGTTCCCAGCAGTGTATTTCAGGATGTGTCCATCATCCTCTTCTCTATCCCGACCCCTCATTGCTGTGACAAGCCCCACGGCTGCAGCAGCATTAGGAACACGTCACTGTGACACTCCACGTTATCACTGCCATGAGCTTTCCAAGCTCCTTGTAACGGCTGGAACTTGTGGTATCAGCAAAGGATGTTGTTTGGCCAAAGTGCTGAGGAAGAGGCCCAAGCTGAAAGAGCTCAGTGACCACTTGCTTTTGTTGGTCAGAGCCACTAAAAGGACTTGGGTGAGCTGAAAGCAAGCACGGAGCCCTGTGCCTGGCATGCTGGTGGCTCCAGCTGCTGCCAGTTAAGGACACTGAAATACTAAATGCCATGTAAAACCTAAAAAATGCCCCCATTCTGGAGTCAGTGTCTCTGGGAATCCTTGTAAAACCACACTTGTGAGTAGTCAAGACAATAACAGCATCACCTCTTGAGCGCTTAAAAGCAGAGCTGGCATGACAGGTTCTTAGTCCAACAGGTGAGATGTGTGCATACCAGTGAGTCTGCCTTCTCCATCCTGAAAATCTCCAAAGTCTCTAGTATCAATATTTTCTTAGCAATTTCCTCCTGTTGTATTCCCTGTACAGAGCAATGGGCTTTTAAATGCAGGCTAGTAATAGGAATGTGTCTTTTGTGGGGGGAAAAAAAAAAAATGGTGTCAGATCCTTCATGTGGCAGACCTTTCCAGTTTTGTGGAACATGACAGTCTGGGGTTTAGCTGCCCTCCTCTGTCTTTAAGTAATGTTGTTCAGGCTTGCATCACTCTCAGTTTTAATTAGAATCCTCTTTGAGATGGAAAATATCAGAGCAGATCAATAGTAAGACTGGGAACTTCACAGCCAGAGGGTTTTCAGATAGTGCCTTAAAAAAAAAAAAGAAAAAGCTATTTCTAATCCTTAAAATATTTGCCTTGCTTTATTTTCATATCTTGAAGACAAACAGGTGCTGTGTGCCCTTTATGATTCTCAAATATACAATCTCCAAGCCAGCAGTCTCCAAAGCCTTCCCTTGTTTGTACAATTAGGGTGGGATTTTCAGAATCACTCAGTGTTGGTCTGTCTCTGCTCTCATTGAAGTCAAACTGCCATTGACTTCAGTGAGAATCGTGTTAGATCAGCACATGAGTGCTTTTGAAAATCCTTCCCTCCACTTTTTTTTCCATCACATCTGTGTACAATTGAGTAAAAAGACTTTTGTAATATGCTTTAATTATTCTTTGTTGTTCTCATATAAAAGTGATTGAAAGGAAACCAGAAGGAAACCTATAATAATCTTGACTTTGATCTTGTCTACCATGAATTATATGTTACGTTTTTCTTCTCCATTTATGTAATTATATATTACTTTATGGCCATGTAAGACAAATCACTGAAAATATGAGGAATAGAAATAATTAGGTAATATACAGAGGAAGAACAGTCTCAGAGGAAAGTACTTGACACTTCATGGTCTGGTGGGTTTCCAATGTTGCTTAAAGCAACTTTCCTTTGGCTGTGTGGGAAATGCAGGAGACTTCATGTGAAAGGCTAGTGCTGAAACCCGATGAATTTGGAGGCTGCATGGCCAGCTGCGAGGAATGGCTTTCTGGATGTCACCTTCCCAGGAAACTGCAGGTTATTGCCCAGGTATCTGCAGTCTGCTCTGCCAGTGTGCTTCCCACCTGCTCCTCCTTGATTCATGCACCTTTTTGGTTTCCAGCGTGTGTTTCAGTGGTGTTTCTGGTTGACCCTTTGCCCTTGGGCAATACCAAAGAAAACCGAAGAGAATCAGAGCTTTCTGTAGCTCAGGGGAATTGGGAAAACCCCAGAAATGCCTAATTCAACATGATAAATATTTGCAAGACTTGCCCCATACAGCCCAGCTTCACCTCTGACTGTAGATATTCATTGAAGTGCTCTAGTGGGGTACCCAGCTGTAGTGGTTTTTATTTTTATCATATTAATGTTTGCTTGGGTCCGTAGCAAGAGATTTTAGCTGAGGAGGAGCTTTGGCCATCACCTATAGCTCATCTCCACCTCCCCATGTGGTACAGTGCAGGGGGGATTTTGGAGCCCAGCAGGAAGAGGTGACTGCTTCACTTATTAGTGCTGAAAATGTACCTGAACTGTCTTTCTGGGAGGCTTTGAAGAGAAATACATAGATCCAGAGGTCAATCCTGGTGGCAAAGAACACATGGAAGCCTGTTTGGATTCAGGGGTGGTTTTGCAATGGGAGGACCTCACCTTGAATTACATTATCTTCTAATGGCAGGGTTCCATTCCATCTTTAGGCTCCTGGGATAAATAATAAATATTAATAAAATATTTAATATAAATATTTAATATAAATAAATACGTGTTTAGCATTAGAGTAAAATGTTCTGTTGGTACATGGCACACTGCTTGCCTATTTCAGCTGCCACTGTTTCCACCATGTGTCACCGATTAGAGCTGGGCCAGCAGCCAGGCTGGTCCTTGATACACTCAAAATCCAAAATGGTCTACGAAAGATATTTATTAGCTGAAGTGTGGCAGATCTGCTTGATAAACTCTATGGCATATTGTTCCTCTTAGTGCACTCTGTAGGTGTTTCCATGTGAACAGAAATAAAGTTGTCGGACTGCTGTAATTCAGTAGATGCGATTTCTCCTGCAGGACCATGGATGGCAAATGCAGCATGTGCTTAGGGCTTCACTGGCCTAATTAACAGAAAATTGTCAGGCCACTGTCTTGGGAAACTGAGTATGTGATCTTGGTGTTCAACACCCAGAGAGTGCTGAGGCGCTGAACAGATTCCCCAGGGAATGGTCACAGCCCACGGCTGCTGTAGCTCACGGAGGGTTAGGGCAGCACTCTCAGGCACAGAGAGGGATTCTTGAGATATCTGTGCAGAGGTAGCAGTTGGACTCGATAATCATTGTGTATCCCTTCCCACTCAGGAGATTCTGTGGTTCTGTGAACTGATGGAAGGAGCAGAGTGCCTGCACAGGCACTGAACACGCTGTCGTCTTTCCCTATCAGTGGTCCTGAAAGCACCTGCATAGTGTAATCTGCATCTGCGGGGTGTTGCTACAAAAATCTTGGTGTAGTCTTAGTAAAATTATAAGGGTGTGAGCCCTCCAGAAGGTCTGAGTGCTCAGCCACCTTCTGCACGCCCTGTTGGTTCCAACAGGTAGCTTGAAATTAAATGTTCTTTAACATTTCACTTATGAACAAAATGTGAAGGAGCTGAAGGGCCAAAAGCCCATGGATGTAAACAGCTCTGAGCAGTAATGTGACAGCTATGGTGGGAATTGTGAGATGTTTAAGATATAATTACTGTATATTAATGACATGAGATCTGCACAAAAAGCATGATGAGCCTGCCAGAGAAATAAACCACAGAGTATTGGCTGGCCTGATTTTTTTTTTTTTTTTTTTTGCCATCATCATGTTTTAAATGTTCATGCATGCTGATTAAAATTTAGGTTAAATTCTTGAGAGCTGTTGCCAAGTTTTGTCACTCAGGGCTTTTTTAGATGCTGTAGATTTAACCCTCAGTCTGCCCTTTTGGTGGCCAGTTTCCCAGATACTGAGGGCAGATAATATTCTGCCATGTCCAGTTGAACTGATGCATTCAGACTTCCTGAGGAAAAAGCCTTTTGAGTGCTTCTAAAATATTTATTTATCTAGGCTTCATCTTACTGAATTTACTGTTTGCTGAAACAGGCAGGACTCTGTTGGCCTGGCATGAGATAATATGTTTGACTTCATTCACTCTTTCATTCCTATGGAATGATATTTGAGATGAATGGCTTTTTTCATTTTTTCTAAAATATCAGGGGAAAATAATTTCAAATGGAGGAAGAATTTTGCTGAACATCTGGGAGGAAAATGAGGAAAGTTTGATAAATGACATCTTGCTGACATGGAATAGCAACTAGCTCAGTGAAGGAATCTAGGGCAATGCAAGTAAAAGAATTTTTTAAAGTTTAGTTTAGTTGGAAATACAACACCATGCTGTATACATACACTAGACAGTAACAGATTATTCTAATTGTCAGATTTTAAAAAGCAAAGTCTTGCAGTAGTCTTAATTTCAGGAGCAGCCATGTCTGTATACAATAGACACAGATATTTTTTGACTACTTAAGTCAGCAGAGGAGATTTCTTGTTCAAAATTTGTATTCTGTTCAGAGGTTGATTACTGTATTAAATATATGCAAATATTTGATACACTAAGCATGGCATCATCAGCTTATATTGATAACCCAACTGCATAAGTTTAAATTCTTTCAGGTGTTGACTATTCAACGTTTCTTCACTTTAGCCATTTTGTGTCTGAGATACATTGGGTTTAAAACTTGCACATATAATTTTTTATTTTATCCATTGCACACAGATACCTTTATGCATAAGCTTAAATACAATTAAATATTAAATAAGCAAAAATCTCTTCACATGCACAAGTTTAAACTGGAAGTAACTCAAAGCAGTCAGACCTTTGAAAGTAGAAATAAACCTGTGACTTACAAAAAACAGTTATCGTAGCCCAAATATTTTCTGGAGAACAGACCTTAGCCCTATAGAGTTTTTTCCCTTGTATTGCTCTACCAGTCTGATGTCAAATACAATTTTTTCTTCATTTACCATAATTGCCATTGTAATATAACAGTGAAACCGACCATTAACAGAACACTGAGCTGTCAGAAGCAATCACTGGTTTCAGATCCAAATGGATTCCTTGCTCTGAAGAAACTTGTGTCTGTATTCTATAGAGGTTCTTTGTGAAACATCCAACACTTCCAGGTTAGTGTTGTACTTGAGAAGATCTGACCTGTTCCTCCAGCATAAGGTGGAGAGCAAGGACCCCTCAGTGCTTTTTTTCCAAACCAGGGTCTTCACCAGCTCTGGTGGTCGTTGGGAATGACCCTGACTGCTGCACATCAGCCATAGCAAATAGCAGATGAGAAATTCCCTATCAGCTGCCTAAAAATCACTGTAGGAACTGCCCAGTGCTATGCCACAGAGTTCAGGCAAAGCAGAAGATGTATGAACAGCCTGCCTTCCTGCCTCCCTCCCTCCCCACCTTGTAACTCTTGGCTGAGCAACCTGAGTTTGCTGCAGGAATATCTATAATAAAATTGGAAGGCAGGGATTTCCAGTTGTTTTATCGTCATTATGTCAAGGTAATAGGTGGGAAAGGTAGTTCCTGGAAACTCCACGTGCCTGGAGATTGAGCATCTTTCCCTTGATGTACAGCTGGAGGGGTCTGACAGGTTCTTGCTGCTCCCATGGTCTCTGTCCATTGGCATTCCCATGGGAGTGCTCAGTAAGTTGCAGGACCAGAAACATGGACTGTCAAAATGAAAATGTTTGTTAATTGAGTATTTTGTAGCATAAAATGTTAAATCAAATTGCTGGAATAGATTTTATCATGTAGTCCTTTATCGTATGATCACCTAAAATCTGTCTGCAATTTGGCTACACTGAGCTTACTGTGAGTCTGACTGTTTGGAATTATGATTTGTTGTGGTACTTTTCCGGCATATCCACTATAATTGGGATCCTACCTAAAAACCTCAGACATAACATCAGTAAAAAATATTCTTTGTGTAAATACATTCTACTCTTTCTCTAAGTAAATCTCTGCTTATTATGTCACTGTTTTGCACACATAAAACTGAATGGCTTTAGATTTGTCTGAATGACAAAGTGCATTCAACTTTTCTGGTAATATTCTTATGGAACAGATCCTGCAGAAGCCTGAAGGAATTCCAAGGGGGCAGATAGTGCTGCCTGAATTTTCCCATAGGCCATGTTTAAACTAACCAAATTGGGTTTTGACTTTAAACACCATGTGGTGTGTTCACTCCCTCCTGCTCCAACTGGAGGATCAGAGCAGTTCCAGTAGTGTTTTACAAGAGTTGATTGATTTTTGAGGTGGGTTATAGGTTCTGGCAAGGTAGGTGATCTTGGGAAAAAACCTCTGTGTTTGTCTTTTAAAGACCAGAAGTGCAACATTTGCAAGGACAATTTGTATTCATATAAAACTGTGGTCAGGGAGCTGGGGGGGCTCAGCCTGGAGCAATGGAGGCTCAGGGGGGCCTTCCTGGCTCTGCCCAACTCCTGACAGCTGGGGGAATTTGAGCTCTGCTCCCAGGGAAGAGGGACAGGAGGAGAGGGAACGGCCTCAGGCTGTGCCAGGGGAGGTTTTGGTTGGGCGTTAGGGAAAATGTCTTCATTGAAAAGCTTGTCAGTCATTGGAAGGAGCTGCCCAAGGAAGGTGCTAGAGTCAGCATCCCTGGAAGTATTGAGGAAACCTGTGGATGTGACTCTTGAGAATGTGGTTTAACGGCGAACACAGCTGGTTAGACTGGATGATCCTAAAGATCTTTTATAACCATAACAATTCCATGATTTCCATGTGTGTATGCAAATGTAATTGTGTATGTCTAAAAGATGTCTCAGACCTGGTGAGAAAAAAACTTGGAATCACGCTCTACTTCAGATGATGAACTTTTGGGGTCTTGTGCAAACTATTTTCTTCCTCTGGGTGATTTTCTTTCTAAGGGGATGCCAAAAGCATCAATGCAGTCTGTCAAAGCGCCATAAAACCCATGTACCATTTTTGTTGTATCCTTGAACCTTCAAAACCAGAGATTAAAGCACCTGCAGATGTAGACAGGACATTCCATGCATGGCATGTTTTCCGGTATCCTTTCATTCTGATTCTTCCTTTCTTTTTTTTAAATTACAGTTCTTTGAGGTTCCGTTTGACTCAAATATGAACAGGACTAAAAACAGACCACTGGTGCGAGGACAGATCAGGTAAGGCAATGCACACCTGCTCTGGCTAAGGAGGAATAAACCTTTTATCTATTTCCAAGTTTCTCTCCCTCCTCAGATGATGAAAAGTAGTACTTAGAGACAAAACACTTAAGAAAGAAATGCACCTCTGTTCCTTGCTATTTCTTCATGTTTATAATTTCTGTGTGAGGAGTTTGGGCACTCAGAGCTGTAAAATACTGAATTTCTCAATACAGTAAAATTTCCCTTCCTGTTACATATTTCTTCATGGGTGATGACTCCGTGCATGGTGTGGCAGCATGCATTTATGTTCCACTTATGAACTTTAGTTTAGTAATAATAAACCTTAAAAATTTCCCGTCTATGAATAAACACAAAAATGTGTGTTGCTTCTACACGTTTAGCTGGTTGAAAACTCACAATTGTGACATTGCAGGAAATTAATTTTAAGATTTGTCATCATGAAGTTTATATCATCTCTAAGTAAATTCCTCCCCCCACCAAAAAAAGTCCTGCATTAGCATAGGAATTTCCGTTAAAGAAAGGTCCACCGTTCCCTCTGTTTTCTTGATTACATATCAGTTCCGTTTCTCAAAGGCTGTTTGGCAACTAAAAATGCAAAGTGAAAAAGAACATCAGTGCAAATCCTCTAACTTGTTTGCCAACTGAAACTGAAGGCCCAATTCAGAAATGATTCAACAAACAATTTTAGTATTGGATTTCCATGATTTGCACCCAAGAGTATTTATAACGAAATTATGTTTTCCCTTAGGCTTCTTTGAACGGTTGGTCCTATTTATTTCTGTGTTTTATCAATCACCTTTGGAGGACTGAAAAAAAAACATGATAGATGAAATTACAAGAAAATTGAGACAAAATAGTCAAGGGAGCCTTGGGGGCAAATTCACTCTTGTGGTAAATAGTTAGAGTGCTTCAATAAACATGTTCTGATTTGTTCTCAAAGGTGGTGCTAATTGCAGATTCCCGAGTTAATTTTACTTAAAAACGTATTTTAGGGACCACTGCACTGAGGGCATTGGTTGGATATACAGTAAGTCAGGCTTAATTGTGTGGTTCATGGAACCTGCACTTCTCCCTGCCTTGCATGTGGTCCTTAAGCCCTGGGAGAAGGGACACTTATTAGGAAGAAAAGTGATGAGGGGATTTTCTTTTTATTATTATTATTATTATTATTTATTTTTTTTTTTTTTAATCATAGTCTGCTAGCATGGCTTGCAGTGCTTCTGGAGTCAAAAATATAACTAGGAAATTTTCTGTAATCTTTTGACTCAGAGAAAGCAATTTATTTTATGTTTCCAGTGTCCTTAAATGAACTTCACTGTTATCTGAATGCACCACAGATCGGCAAAACCATATTTCATGGATTTTCTTACTCCCTCCCCTTTCATATTTGCTCCCACCACAAAATGGTAATGTTGGGGACATTGGGAAATCACTCATCAATCTATCTACCTGCCTGTCAACAGCTAATTTAAAGTTCTTTAAAGTGTCACTTCGCTTGAATAATGCTGCTCTTGCTCCCTGCAGACCATGGAGTATGCAGACCTTGACTGGGGTTATTTCTTCTGTGGTGTGCCAGAGGAGAATAATCCAGTGCAAGTGATCTAACCTTGTTGTATTTTGCCACATATTTCCTGGTATTCCTTGAACTCTTTCCTTCCTGGCTGTTTAAATAAAACCTGTAAATGGTTATGCTAAAACCAGTCAAAACCAGACAAGACAGGGATGGCTAAATAGTACATAAGAGACTGGTGTCTTGGCTGTGGGAAATAATCCAGAGAGTTAGAGTTCTTGCCTTAAATTTGCCTGACATTTGAGTTTTGACATTTTCTTCACTTTAGCTGCTTCATTTAATGAAACATTTGCTGCTTTTTAAATTCTGCTGTGTTACAACATCTGTGCTATCCAGTGCAAACAAGACATCATTTTCTAATCCATCTTCATTTGCACTGTTTGTAAATATATTCTCTTTTTCTCGTGCTTTCCTTGCATTTTATTGATTCGGCATAGTTGTTGTTACAGAACTGGACAATATGGGTGGCAGTTTTTGTCCTGAGCTTGAGATCCTTTTGGAAGAGAGAAGGCTGTTAACTCTCTATCATGTTGTCTCTGCACCTCCTTGGAAGGCCTTTCAGTGGTGGCTTTGATGTGACTCCTGCCCACTGAAAACTGCACTGGTGCCAATGAGAGTTTTTCTAGAGGTTGTGCCATCACAAAGAGAATTCTTACATGCTTGAATGTAGGCTACAATCAAACTGGTAACTCCAGTGAGAGGTTCTTGGAGTTACTGAGTCATGCAGTCCCTGGATGAGCTGGTGTCTCCATTTTAAGTAAGATAATTCACAGAGTGGTTTGTTAGGAAATGTTAAGCTTGTGTAGAGAAACTATTCCCATGTGTTTTGCTTTGTGGCCTCTGTTGCAGCTTCAGCCCCCAGTTTGTTTAGGGTTAAGACCAGGTGTCTTCTGTTCTAAGTGATCTTGCTTCCAACAACATTTCTCCCCTTCCTTTCTGCCTGAAGCCTTGACTTTGAGTAAACACCCTAAGTCTCAGCAGTTCATTTCCCTGCATACACATTCACGTGATTCCCAAACCCCCACATGTCACCCTTTTCGGGGAGTTACTGAGGACTTGCAGTTTCTTTTGGCATCGATGTGGACCCTCTCTAGCTTTCAAAGAAAGGCTCTGTGGCCAGGGTTGCGCTTTGAGGTGTTGAGGTCTGGCTGGAGACAGTATTGTTCTCTTACTGGTGAATTCAAGAAATGTCTCAGTCGGGCAGCTTTGGCCCATCCATCATTCCCTGTGAGCCAGGAGCCAGTTCTGCAAAGATCTCTGGAATGGATGGGATTTGGAAAAGTAATTTTCCTCCATCCTTTGTGAAGTCTCTATATTGCATCATCTTGATGACTTGAGACAATTAGCTAGGGGCTCAGTGTGCCCCTGCTATATATTTTATATATTTGGGCTGGAAAATTCATAAAGGCAACAACACAGACAGGTTCTGCAGAGTTGGGGCTGCTGAACGTAGGGACAAGAGCACATTTACCATATTTGCCAGCCCCAAAACCCACCTCTGGTGCCCCCAGGGAGTCTTCTGACACTATTGGGAGATTTGTGACAAACAACACCAGATAGCTCATTGACTGCTTACTTTACAATGTTCTAGTTAATTTGTAAGGCTCTGGAAAAAAAGTGTTCTCTTTGAGCAATGAGATGTAACCATCCTTACTCTCTATTCAGAGAGTAATCAGAGACATCCTGTTGCAAAAACAAGAGTAGGCCCAAACACAGCATGCCACTGATGCCATCCATCATCCTGCCTGCCCACACGTCTTCCTCCCTCCTCTGACCCCTCAAGTCTTGTTTGGAAATGCAAACAGCTTGAGATGTTTTTTATACTTTGGCCACTGTGTTAAACTCATTGAGCATATTTGTATTCTGCATTATAATAACAGCTGATACTGTTTACTTCTATGAATTTGTTTTGTGTCATTGATGAGGAAAAATTTCATGTGCTCACACAATCTTAGATTCGTCTGAAGTGGCAGCAGCTTTTCCTGATTTCCTTTTGGGTGTGATTTATTCCCTTGCTTTTTAAGGTAATGGATTTAATTTTGCTACAGATTAATTTTAATAAATCTCTGGTATAACCTGCAGTAGCTGTGTGCAATCAACCTCAAGGATGACAAATGTCCTGCTCTGTTATGTTGTGCAAAGTGACAGGTTTGCTCGCTCTTTACCTGCACACACTCCTTCTAAAAAGTGGCACTTACACGAACTTAGGGTACTGCTGCATCTGCTGTGCTAATCACTCATAAAAGTCTTCATAGTTGTACTAGAATTGTTGTGCTATTTTGCAGCTTACAGCTGTTTTCTATACCCAGTCCTTTGGCTTTGGCTTCAGCAGTGGCTGCCTGAAGTGGGCCTGGGGCTTCTCCTTTGCTTACCTGGACCATGAAGCATTGTACAGGTATCTTTAGACGGTGGTCCTGGCTGAAAGGGGCCTCAGGAGAGATGAAGACCCTTCTTCTGCTCACGGTGGTCTCAGTGCTGAGGTCAGACCTGGTTGCTCCAGGTCTTGTCTCAAAACCCTTCCATAGAATGGCTTCAAACTGCAAAAGAGTAGATTTAGATTGGATCTTAGGAAAAAATTCTTCCCTATGAGGGTGGGGAGGCCCAGGCCCAGGGTGTCCAGAGAAGCTGTGGCTGCCCCAGTCCTGGCAGTGTCCAAGGCCAGGCTGGACAGAACTTGGAGCACCCTGGGATAATGGAAGGTGTCCCTGCCCATGGCAGGGAGGTGGAAAGAGATGAGCTTTATGTTCCCTTCAAATCCAAACCATTCTGGGATTCGGTGATAAAACTAACATGTTGTGGAATTTATTGATACTCTCCTTACACAGATTATTTGTACTCAAGCTACATTTCTATACACATTTAAGTCTATTAAAATGGCAGAAGGCAGCACAACACAGCTAATGCGTTCAAATCTGCAACAGAAATAAATCTTTGTGTTGTCTGATGAATATTTTTTCCAAGAATCCCATTAACCTTTTCCCTTAGCCATGCCCAAGGAGCTGTGTTCTGTCTCTGAGCTTTCCACTTCTTGTGTTCACAGCTAACAATTACTGCAGGTAATGGAGGCAGTAACACTTATGGATATTTCTGAGTGGAACATGACTCAGTTTAAACTATAAGCCAAACTCTTGAGGAATCAGACCAAAAAGGGCTTCTATGCTGGTACTGTTTTTCACCAATGGCTTATATTTGTGCATTGTAGTCACAATTGCAGATATGGAAGTTGGATGTTCGTGAACTAATAGAAAACTGTAACATGTGAAATTTTATTTATTCAGAAGCACATTGTGACTCTAGACTATTTCTATGTAAAGCTGAGTTTTTCCACTCTGCTGCCTGTAGCAGACCTACTATTACAAATAGTAATAGTAACAAAACCAGTCCAGGCTGAAAAACTGTGTGCATTTTAAAACATTTTTTTTCCTGTAATCACTGTGGATAACTCAGGGTAATTAGCTTGTTTCTTTGCTTAACACTAATGTAAATCAGGAATGCTCCTACTGGTGTTAGTGGAGCTGCATGTATGTAAGTGAAGGAAAATCCATGTCCTGGGCTTATACTGAGAACTGCATTAAGTGTTTTGCTAGCTCTGGTTAAGCCAGAGATTTAAAACCTCCCCAAGGGTCTTGGTACAACTTTGGGTCCCCTTTAGAGCTCAGCCCCTGCTTAGCTGGTGGCTCTGCTCCCTTGGGTGGTCATTTCAGACAGGTTTCATTCTACTTAAGTTAAAACAAATAAAACAAAAACTCCATAAATCTGCAGTTCTTCAAGAATAATCATTTTTAAGAGATCAGATGCTCATTCCCTGCAGGGGAACATTCTGATGCTTTGTTTAGAAAATACCTAATTTTAAAAGGACTGCCCTGAGATCTTTTTGAATGATAAAAATGTTTCTTTTTTCAGTGGGAGGCTTTCCTCTTGTTTAAACAGGGCACAATTCAAAGCAGACACCATCATGGCAGCCTTTTCAAGAATTTCTTATTCTGCTTGTATTCAGGCTTTATTATTTCAAAACAAGTAAATGCATTCCTTCTCCACCACCACCTTCCTGCCTTCATTTTTGTTTCCACCCTGTGTTTTCCAGGAGCTGTCATTGACTGTTTGGTAAACAAGAAATTAAAAAGACAGCTTCATAATTTTGACACGTACAATTACTTGTAAAAATGTACTTCTTGCCTTTTGAACAGTGAGGTATTTTAATTTTTTTTTTCTGGTATGGCCATGTCACAGAGAGGTGTGGGGGGAGAAACCTTGAAGCTAAAACATAGTTTGATGAGAATAAAACCCACATCAAAGGATGGTCTAATGCAATGATATAATGCTTACTGTGTCTCTTTCCCAAAGGGGATATGGATGACAGTACTTATATTTCAATTATCTATTCACTGCCTGCATGGGATGTTGATTAAATGATTCTAAGGTATTAGAGGCCTTTTGTAGAAAGCACAGAAGAATGGTGATACTGCACATTATCCTCAGATCAAAATGTGTGTTAGGAGGAAATTATATAGCTCTAACTACCTATATATTTTGTATCTTAGGGCAATAAAGAGGGTTGTTTTATTAACTCTGCATTTAAATTTGTTTCAGTTGAAATGAAGCAATCACTGGTTCTCCAGCTCACTCCTGCCCATGTCTCTTTCTGCCACAGCTCAACACAGACATTCCTTTGCAGGCAGCTCTGTTTGGTAAATATAAATCCTGCAGAAACAGTTGACCCCTCATGCCTTGCAGCTTTTCAGCTCAGCCTATTGGTCTTTACCCCCAAATTATTTATCTGAATCTTTAATTGCATGCAGGACAGTTGCTAAATCGGAGTACATTCTGCCTTGCCCCACATTAGGAAACATCCCACATGCTCCTGTATAAAGCTGGAGTCACGGTGCATTTGGCTAAATAACTGCTCCATCTGCTTGTGGGGAGCACTGCAGAGAAGTGATAGGGGCTCCTAATGGAGTTGTCTTATCCTCTCACGTCAGCTCCTCGCCAGGGGGTAGAGCCAGGCGCTGGGGGGAGCCGAGCCATTGTGCACTAATCCTGCCATCTTTGTGTCAAATATGAATGGGCCTCTCAGACACTGATTGCAGCCATTGGCCTCTTTTCTTCTTTAGTTGACTAGTGAGGGGTTATTTTCCCCAAAGGTGAGGTTAAAGTGAGTTTTTACAAACAAACAATATTTAAGCTCTAAGCCCAAGATCCTTTCCCCATCTTGGGGGCAGTGTTCTCCTTACAGCTCTTCTTCCCATGTCTGTCAAACATTTCGGGTTTGTGTTTGTAAATTCTGGCTTAATGCAGTCAAAACCCCAACACTTTGTTCCCTGTGTTAGTATTGAACCTTATCTGGTTTAACCACAACAGCGTCATCATTCACTCTGTGCCGAGTGGTGTAGGAAATGTCACTACTCAACAAGTCCATTATGGAGCTGCCCCTGATTAGAAGCTGCTATATCCTGAGATCTGTTTACAGTGAGTCATGTTAGAAGTGCATTTCTCTCTGTGAAGGACAGAGTTTATCATGTCTCATACAAGTTATAACTTACATGTTATCAACTTCGCAAGTCAGATATATAAAAGAGGTTTTTCTTGCATTTTAATTATCTGTGCAAACACAGATGCTTGCTCTGTGGTCTCTATGACTGGAAAAGCTGTATTCCTGAGGTTGAGATATGTGGAGAACTGCTTTGATATGTTTTATTTAGTTCTTTTTTGCTAGGGATGTAAAATCACAGGGAATATAAAATTATAAATCATGCTAGAAAGGAGCCACAGTGGCTCCTATTGCTGCCTGTGTGACAATAATGATGTTCTATTCATGCACTTTGATGGTATATGAAGGGTTTTTTGTTTTGTTTTTCCGCTAAAAAAATCCCATCACTCCAGATGGTAACTGTAGAAAATCCACCTAGATAATAGTACAGGAATCCCAAAATACAGCCATCCTCATCCTCTTCACTTCTACGATGAGACTTGGCAGCTAAGTGTTCTCTGTAAGGTGTTCCCATGCTGTGGGTGTCAAAGGCGTGTTTGCAATGGCGCGGGGGAATCTGCAGATGGACAGAAAGGATCTGGCTGAACTTGAAATTTGTCAGGCTCGATCTGCCCCATTGCTATTCCACTGGCTGGTGTCTGGAGACTGATCCTCTTCCCATGACAGATCTTTGCTTCTAATCCTGCTTTCTTTTGCTGTCAGGAATAACTTAATTCCTTCATTTTCATTGCTCCTGGAAATGTATTTAGAAGCAGTGTTCCTGTGCTGAGATGACTGGACTGTTTTCTCCCTTTTGTTTTTTGAAGAGCGAGTTGATAAATACCCTAGAACATCAGTTTTCTCTGTCTGAATGGGATTGAGATCTGGCCTGAGACTTCTTTACCACTGCTTTCCAAATGTTGGCTGAGGGCTCAGCAGAAGCTTATGTTATATTTAATCATTCTAAAACAGAAAAATGTTTCTGGAGAGACCGAATTATCCATCCTGTCAGTCAGGTGGTGTTTGGCTCTTAAAGAAAGAGAGAACTGAGATTTTGAAATAGAATGAATGGATCACTTAACTGCCACACTCGAAGGTTAGATTAAAGAGGAGGATTTAGTTTAAATATTATGGAGGGCATTTTTCAGATTTAGTGTAGGTTTGTCTTGTAAGCACTTAAAAAAATATTTACATTTTCATGACTGCGGGGAAGCTGTGAATATTATTAGTCACCCTTTCACTCTTACCTAACAAAGCCATATACCACCAGTGTGTTCTCGCTCCACAGGGTTGCTCAGGATTGTTATGATTACCATTCTGATGTGGATATCAAGTGTAATAAGAGCATAAACATTTTGTAAGTATAGGTTCGTTTCATTTGTAATTCGTTACTTCCAAGTGAAGCAATGAGGCACAATTGGAGTGTCTGCTTAATAACAAAGGGCAGCATAAAAGTTTTATTTTAGTCTGAACTGCAAATCCCCCATGGTGCACTGAGCTATCTCATCCTAGACCTCAGAGCAGGCTCATGAAAGCATGAAAAAGCAGATCCTGGTATCATTTGCAGGGAGTTAAACTGGTCAAAATGAGAGCAGGAGATGTGTAGGAGACAGCTCGATGCTGAGGGGGGGACTTGTAATCTCTCCTTCCTTGACTGAGTTGAAATTCTTGCATCACCTTAATGAAGCCTTCAGCAAAATCAATCAAGCCAATTTTGATTTACTCAAGCATAAAAAAGAGAGATGTGTCCCTTTCAGGATGAAATTATTCTTTTAAATCAGCCATGTTTGTTTATGGTAGTTTTAAAGCACCTTGGTCTGGCAGGGGAGACAGAACATCTGCAGCTTGGCTTCTTGAGGAGTGAGGGGAACAAATTGCCCCCACTTTGCGTAAAATACAGTGTTGATTATGCTTTTATACAATGATACACACTTGTGGCAGGCAGCCTGGGCTACATGCTTGGTCTATTTCTTCTTTGTCAGAGAAATGAATTGACACAGACAGGCAGTATTTTATCCTAGTCTGTGTTTATTTACACTAAATACACTTCTGAGCAAGTATATTTGATGGCAAAGCCAGAGCTGATGGCAATTTAGAGGCAAAACTCAAAAAGGCAATTCCATGATGAGACTTGGCCAGTGGGACGTGTTTATCCATCCCTGAACTCCGTTTATGCCAAGTTCTCACTGGATAACGTTCCTTGGGAGATTCAGACATCACTCATTAAATCCTTCCTGTTTCCCTGTGGATAGTCTGGTCCAGCTGTCATTCAAAATCATGTCCAGCACCTACCACTCTCATACTTCCTCTTAACACTGAATTTTTCCTCAGCTCAGAATTTATGTTACAAGTTAGGTTTAGAACTTATCCATTATTTTCCTCATTTATTTTTTTTTTTCACATTTGGGGAAAAGTACTGTCCAGTCTGAGATTAGCAACATCTTTATCATAGTCATTAGCAGAAATCACAAAAAAGATACAAAAACACAAGTGGGCAGAATTGCAACAAATGTGTTCTGGCATTCTTAAAAATTGTGGTACACCCAGTTAAAGGGGATTAGATATAAAATTCAATACTTGTAGTACAGACATGTAGAGTCTGATCTGCCACAGCAACATGTTTTTGGAAATGAAATACCGGACACTGACAGAATGTAGATACTAGTTCTTAACCTGTGAAGACATAATTAAATAATCCATTAAGAAAAAAAAGAAAGATTTGACAAAGCTCCCCATTTATTTGTCTGTCTTCAGCACTAAATGATAGACAAGCTATATTCTGATATTTGCAGTTGATGGAGAAAAATCGAATTCTCGATTAAAAGTGTAGTTTAGTCTCACATTTTAGTTTCAAACTGCATCATCCTTTATTCCTTGTCATGACTCAAGAACTTTCTTGCATGACTGAAAGAGAATAAATGAATATCTATTAAGGTCTTTCTCAATACTTTCTCCCTTAAAATAGTACCATTTTAGCTCATTGATACATATTGTTTGGTTAAATATAATTCTGGTACTTTGCAAGTTTGAGCTTCAATCAGCAGGTTCTTGGACTTTTCATAATATTCAGCCACAATGTGCCTGTAAAAGAGAATATCAAAAGTAAGAGCATGAATTGCTTATGTTAAGTAAAGCTCTGACTAATGCTTAGTCAGAAATACATGAAAGAAATAGAGGTCTGGCAGTATGTCCCTTCTTCCAGTGTTACAGCTATTTTTTTTTTCTTTTAATTGGAAAGAAATCTTTCCTTGAGACTAATCCAATCTGTAATTGAAAGTTGTAGTTGAATATAAAAATATTTTGCTTTGAGTCCTTAAAAACCGCAGCCTCAAAACTATACTAATTAGGGGTCATGATGTATTACAGAATCCCATGATGATTTGTGTTGGGAGGGACCTTAAAGACCATCTAATTCCACCCCCTCTGCCATGGACAGGGATGCCACCCACTAGATCAGGTCATCATGTAACCACTTTGATTCAGACTCTTACGTCTGAATGTGGGTGTTTTTTCTATCAGGTACATCCTCTGCCTGTCTGTAGAGCTCTCTGACAGTTTTATCTTATTTAAAAAAAAATAAAAAATTTAAAATAATTTTAGTAAAGTCATCAGCAATGAAGCTACTGATCCACACAGTGTTGTTCCAGTTCCCATTAGTAGTGTTGTTATTACGATAGAACTTTTACAGCTGACAGTGGTCATGGGTATGGTTTTTATTACTAAATATATAAATACACAGCCTGAAAGAATTTGTATGGAAAGTTAAAATTTAATTTCAGAGTTGGTAGATTGCCATCGTTCAGCATTCTGCTATGATTTCTTTTGAATGCTCTGGGTCTTACTTCGAACTTAGAAACTGTGTGAGGGGATTTTTTAACCTTTCATTAAAAATAATTTCAGGGATGCCACTGTTGCTATTTGGGGCAGAATGTGCCCTTTCCAGCCTTCTGGCTCCTTGCTCGCAGTCAGCTGAGCTGGCGGCACTCGTGCCAGCAGACGACCCCGTTGCCAGTTCCAGGCATCTGTCCATCAGGGGAAGCAGGGCTGGAAATGACACAAATACAGTCCAGATGTGTGCTTAAAGGAGATGGGCCTGCATCCCTGTTACCTCAGCTGTGGGAGCACGAAGGCTTCTTATAGTCTTTGTAACACCCTCGGCTCTTTTCTGTCTTCTCCGGATGGGATGGGATTGCCTGCTCTAACTTTCCTGACTTTTCTGGTGGATCTCTGAAAGCTGCTGAGCAGAGTTCAGCAGTTCTTGGCTGCTGATCTTAAAGAAAATAAAGTTAAGTTTCAAAAAATACTTCTGGCCGATGCTCCTCCCACTGAGGGAGGTGATCAAGCCATAGCCTAGTACTGTAGGACAGTCATGCTGACCACAGGCTGCCCTGGGACTTGTTTTCAGCAACTTTTAGTGTTGCCTGGCTGCAGGGATTGAGAAGATTCCAGGAGATGAGCAAAACTAAGTCAGCAGTTGAGGAGAGGAGTATGGTTTTCTGCATGAGTGTAGGTAGAAGTCTCCATGGACATCCTTTCCCCTTCATGACTGTGGGCTTCAGCAGCCACAGAAACCATCAAAAGGTGCACTTCTGTTTGTGTAACCTCTCATTGCTGTTGGAAAAGGGTGAAACTTTCAGACTGATGCTTTTGTCTGAATTTGTAAGTGGCTTCAGAAGCCTTAAGAACTTATTGCTGACCTGGAAAAAATTAGGGAAATAAGGAAGGAGCTTTCTCCAGCAGCTTTGTACTGACAACTAGTCTGGAGGCATTTTTAGTACCTAGGAATTCCAGAAATAATAAGCAACTTATGATGCTTCCTCCTGAAATCTGATTCTAATTATGATTTTGGAACAGCACTGGACTTGTATCTCTGCTTGTGATGGTGAAATGTGGTTGTGAGGATCACACTTGTTTTTTTTGTCTGCCAAAATACCTTCTCTTGAACTCCTGCTATTTTCAGCCCATTTGTGCAGGAACCTGGTTCAGGGTATCCCTCTTATTGCAACAAATTGTTTAGACACTATACGCAGATAGAATTTGGGCCCAGAGTAGCAATATTGAAATTTATCTGAGCCATCAGTCTCACCTCTGTTGTCTCAGCATTGTTTACCTGCCACCATGGAAGATGCTGAAGTCAGGGATAATTTAGTACCATTTCTGTGGGTGAACAAGGGGAAGAAGCACAGTGGTCTTGCTTGAACCTGTGTCTTGGATGACACAGAAAACTCACCAAAACCCAAGCCCAGTTTTTGTCTCATCAAAAAGTAGGTAAATTGCAGTTTATTTAAAGGGCAGAGTCTGTGCGGAGTATTTGCTGTTACTAAAATCCCACACAGAGGAACACAAGGGCATGTGTTTGGCTTCATTTGGATATGGAGATTACACTAAATAAAGTTTCTTCTCTTTCCACCCTCCTTATCCCACAAGCCCATGCCTGGGTTCTTCCTTCACCATCCCTGCTCTGCTTATTTTAGAGCATCACCCTGCGTTTGGCAGAACAGACCTATGGTCTTGTGGCCTGAGGGACAATTGTCAATGCTAATGAGAGCTAATACAGACTAATCAATTGGGAATTTAAGTGTTCAAATCCATTAAGGTACTCCAGGCATGCTGCATCTATACAAAAGAGCATTGTTGTTTGGGGGTTTTTTTAGTTTACCCTTTTAGAAGTGGGTGACATGTCTATGTAGGGGTTTTGACAGACAGGGAGAAGATAGGATTTATTCCCTTTTGTATTAGGGTTTGTATCTAATTTTCAAATACACACACTTATACTTCACCTTCTTTTAGGTAAATATGTTTGGTGTGCCCCATTTCCCATTAACACGTGGTCACAAATTTTCTCATGTATTTACGTAACCTCTGAACATGAACTGCATAGAACTGCTGATTAAATGAATGCACATATTCAGGATGCATATCTGCTTTGTGTCTGCACTTGTATGGGAGTGTCAGTCTGTTCACAGGAATATGTTGAAGCATTAGATACTGATACAGGAATTTTCCTTATTTTTAAGTATTCATAGATTTTAAGAGGGAATTGTATCTTGCTCTTTGTTTTTTTTTTTTTTAAATAGTTCATTAAACTTTTGCCCCATTTTTAATGCTGTTTTTTTGATTGTAGTTCAAACTCTACTTTGACAGTCATCTTCACGAAATGATTTGGCAAAGACAGCACAGAAAAGCATGTGCAAGTAGTCCCACCGTTGATCATTATAGACATGAAGCTTGCTAACGGTGCTGTGAAATGGGTAAAATACTACATTAATTTTATAGACGGGAAAATGCTTTAATTTGTTTCCACCTCTGAATTTTTCCAAATAAGGCTGTGAGTCAATAAGTACTATTATCCATGGTTCCAGAGCCTTTTAAATAAATTTATTTCCTGCACATGTGTGTAAGCTCATTATTTATGTATAACTAGAGCATCTGTAAGTGGCTAGTGACTAGTTTAGAGGTCATAGTATTGCACATTAATTAAAATACGCTGCTACATCGTCCAAAGCCTCCTCCCTTCTCCGGATGAGGGTCCATGTGGATGTCTCGTGGTCATGTGTGCAGGAGATGCCTGAATAGCACCCATGTGGAATTCCTCCTGCCTGTTCCCATTCCGCCCAGCAGCTCTGGGCTGTCCTTGAGCAATCCTCCCCAGCCCAGCCATCAGCATCTCTCTGGAGCTGAATGAGGAGAATGTGGGCCCCATTATCCCCCTGCTGCTCCTTCTCCTCTTGGATGCTCTCAGTGGAGTGTGACTGGCGTGGGGCCATCTTGGGTGAACTCCCTGGGAAAGAAATAACAACACATTCCCTTTGCATCAGTGAATAATTTGATTATTCACTAGTCAAGCTGAAATTCTCAAAAGCTTTTACTTGAAGGTGGATGCCCTTCAGCATGGTTATTAGGTACATTTTGGCATATATCTTGTCATTAGAGGAGGGAAGAGGGATGATGCAGAACTACTAGGTTTTGGTTTGCCTTTAGGAGATGCCTTATGTGGTGACATACTGGGTATTTCAGAGTTGAAATTTGAAGAGAACTCATTTGGCACTTTTAGTATTTTTCCAAAGCCTGATTTTAATCAGCCAAATAACTGAAAACAACTCCTCCCAAGAATCCATCATAAAACCTAGTTTCTTACTCAAGATGTTTGCTTTCTGAGCTAGCTCCTTGGCCAATTTTCCAATGGAAAATTGCCCTTTTTTCCCATGGGAGTAATTCCCTCAGCAAACATGAACGCCCAAGTGAAATGAGGCATGTGTACCAGCATCTGTCACCAGCTTGCACTTACTGCATGGGATGGTTTAAGGATGAAGGAAACCACCAGAGACCCCTGAGCCACATGAGAATTTCTGGGCGTTGAGTTACCCAAGGCTGGCATGAGGCTGTGGTGGGAGGAACTGTGTGAACATTAGGTGACGGGGTAAATTCAGTGACAGCTCAGTGTCTCAGCCTCACTCCTGCTCCAGGACGAGATGCTGGTCTCCTGTGGTCCTTTGATGAGAGGGTGGTCTCTTTTTGTGGGTGGTCTGGCAGTGGAGAGTGCATCCAATCAGTGAACATCACCCCATGTATCTGAGTACTGACAAACAACATGAGCATGGACCTGCACACTGGTCCCTAGAAGATACAAACTAGTAGAAATCAGAATACCCTTTAAAGTTCTGTGATTTAAACCTAGGGTCAGTCTTTCTTAAAATCTGCAGTGTCAGTGAAGCTCAAAGAGCATCACAAGTGACTGAAATCTCTTTACATTTTCCTCAAATATTTTCTTTTTCACAGTGAGGAGTTGCTTATACTTCTCCTAAGCCTTATAAATATGACAAGTTTACATGAAAGTGAGTTGAATTCTCTTCTACCTCATGTCTCACCATGAAAGAAGTCCTGATTTCAGATTGTAGTGTCTGTGTGAGGACAAGTAGTATTTTAAGAGCAAAAATAACAAAGCTGAGTCATCAGATCACAGTTTGACTTTCTAATCTCAGTTGGAGTTTTAGGAACAGGCCTTTGTAAGTCAGACAATTACTCTTCTTTGTGGAGGAAACACTAGAGAGAAGTAGAAAATGTGATGCTTTCAGGATGTCTGGAAGTAAAGTAGTTCAGCTGCTTAAGAGGAACCACCCTGTTGACTTTGTGCCCTCCCCTGAGAGCATTAGGACAATTAAAGACACCGATCAAACTGCCTCAGATTGCCCAGAGAAGCTGTGGCTGCCTCACCCCTGGAGGTGTTCAAGGCCGGGTTGGATGGATCTTGGATCAACCTGGTTTGCTGGAAGGTGTCTCTGCCTTTCAGAGAGGGGTTGAAACAAGGCAGGCTTTAATGTCCCTCTCAACACAAACGATTCTGTGATTCTGTGGTTATGTACTGTGCCTCCAGGAATTTCCCTTAAATGAGGCAAAAATGAAGAAACGAAGAAACAAAAACGTGTTCTCATCCACCAGGATCACAGGAAATCTTTTGAAGGTCTCAGCCACATAACTTCACCCTTCCCTTTTGATAAAGCCTTATTTTCTAAAGGTATTTTTTTGATCCATTGGTTGGAAATGAAGGCAGTGGAGACCTGGGATCAGGGCTGGCACTGAGGGCTGTCGGTGCTGCAGGGAAACAATGTGGGAGAGGCAAAACAGGGTCCGTCCATGGAGGAAAGCTTTACACTCCCACCCTTTGCCTTCCTGTCTGAGAAGAGTTGTGAAGGGTGGGTGCCTGCTCATGATAGGTAGTGTTTGTTTGAATTGGAGATGTCTAGGTAAGTCTTCCTGATTAGTGAGGAATGTGCTCATTGCATTAGCTCAAACTGTGCCCTCCTTTATGTCTGTGAGCCCTGCAGGGCAGATGTGGGCAACCCAGCCTCACAGGGTCCCGGGAGTCTTTTGTTGCCTTCAGAGGGAGTATTGTATGAATCTGTGTTTACTGTGTGACTGTATTTTATTCAAGAATCAGTCTAGATAAATTTGTTTAACCAAGTCCAGTCAGGCTTTCACGACAGAGGGGCAATGTCTACAAAGTACTCTGGCATTTGTGGTTGACATTGGGACCACTGGCAGTACAGATTGTGTTTTGCTGCCTTTCTGCAAAGGAGCACCACAGGCTGAAGAACCAGAGGGCACAGCTCCGTGTGGCTCCTTTTCTGAAAAAAGCCTCTAATTTTATACATGTCGTTGTCAGTGAAAGGCACTGATGTACCCTTCCTTGACTCCAGCTGCATTGGTAACACCAGGGCTGGTAACGCTGAGTGGAAATGCGCTCTGTGCACAGTGTTACCTAAAATCTGTTGACAGTTTGCTAAAGCTGGATAAAATTACTTAGTCAATTTAAATTGAAGGCAGATCTTTAGCGTAAGATTTGCTCATTTTAGTTCTTCCAGATACTTAGGATCTCTGTACTGTATTGGTCTAACAAACATCTTAAATATCAAAATTTGACTGGTAGGATTTTTTGCTGATAAAACTCACATAAAATTCATCCCCAACAGCATTTTTTTCTTATTTTCTTATGAAGGTTGAAGCACTGCTTGCAACACATATTTTAGGATTAAGAATTTGACCAGAGGGCAGAGTGAACTGCACAACACAAAGGCTGCATGGTTTTCAATTAGACAAAAGGTGTAAAGCTAAACTCCGTGCAGAGACCTTCGTTGCAAGCGCACGTATTTTCTGGTTTTACCTGGATGACTATGAGTGTGTATTTAGCCACATGGGTTATTAAGTACAACTAATGTAATGGCATTTTCCTCCTTTTTAGAGGTTGCCCATACCACATTATTTCTTAGAGGCTTTTAGTTCTCTCTTCCTATTATACGAAACACCTCAACCAAGCACGCGAGAGGAGATCCCCACGAGCAGCAAACATGTTGATCTGGCACAAGGAACCACAACTAAAGTTTCCTTAGGGTTGTGGCATCATGCTGCCTGTCAAGTGTGGTTCTGGTAGCCAAACAAAAACTCCTTGTTCATCCTATTTGGATGTTTGTTGTAGAATTTATTAGCAGAAGTTTACATAGCTCCAGCCACTTTCTGACAGGTTTTAATATGAGTTTCCAAACTTCCCTGAGCTCTCAGCTGATGTGCAGTAGAAATGCACAGAGATAATTTTCATCTCTGTTGTTTGCTGCTTTTGACCAAACCTAAAATATCTTCAGTTACATTCAGTCATCTTACAAAATATCCAGTTTTGATTCTGCTGCCAGCATTGTTTTGGTACACTCCCTCTGCTTATTACACTGCATCAGATAAATGGGGGTATAAAATGTTCAGACTTTTTTTCAGTAAAGTCAAAGAATACTTTATTCCTATTGATGTAATTTCAAAATTATTGAATGTACTCTTTTTCTCATAAATGCTTCCTAATTTTTTGTCTAACCCTATTGCATTTTGAAGGATCTGTTGCATGACTGCAATCAGTTAAAAATCTGACAAACTGCAACCATTTTAATTTACTCTAAACTCTAAATGCTTTTTCCAGAGGTTTAAGTTTACTAAAATTAAAATGAAGGAGGATATCTGCTGAAAGCAGCAGTTCTCCATAAGGGAGAACAGTTCTCCATTACCTGCAGAGCTTGGATTTATTTAGTGAACACAGTGACCACAAGATTAACAATCACCTCCATTGCAGAGCTGTAGGAAGATTGTCTTAACATTTTGGAAAGGCTTTTGTTAGGATGGGGGCTCAAACAGGAAAATTTCGGATGGCTGAGTAAAACAATAACAAAAATTCAGTCTTAGTTTTTGGGGAGGAGACCAAAGGAAAGGGACAGCAGCCATTCTCTAAGGCCAGCTCCTGCTCAGCATGTGCCACATGTCTCCTCACAGCCCCCTGCTCGCTGTCTGCTTTGCTGCCTCCTGTGGAATCCCGGGAATTGCCCTGCTCACGCTGGGAGTGAATCCTCTCACCGGGGCCCTGGGAGCCTTCAACATCTTCCTCTACACGTGCTGCTACACACCCCTGAAGAGAATGAGCATTGCCAACACGTGGGTGGGAGCTGTTGTTGGGGCCATTCCCCCCATCATGGGCTGGACTGCAGCTACCGGGAGCCTGGATGCTGGTGAGTATAAAACTCTTTCATCAGGATGAGTGGTTGTCAGGGTAACCAAAAAACCTACTCAAAAGGCAGTAAACTTTGTTCTTTATGCTTGTTGACCTGACCAGGCCAGATTGGATGCAGCTTGCAGAACCCTGGTTTAGTTGAAGGTGTCCCTGCCCATGGCAGAGGGTGGAAAGGGATGATCTTTAAGGTCCCTTCCAACCCAAACCATTCTGCAATCCTGTGGTAAGGCTTTGAAGCAGCTAATTTTGGTAATATTCTCCTTACACGTGTATTTCAGGGCAAACTTGAGCTGATAAGGCAGTATGTCCTGTTGAATATGTCTTTTTGACAATCTTAAAAAAAATCCAGAAGGAAAATAGCATCTTTGTTGTTCATATAGGAGAAAATGTTATATACTTTCAGGATTCAAATCATGTTCAGGATTAGAACCATATCCAGTAAGATCCAACTTGCAAGGAACTTTCAGCTGGAAAATTCCCAGATGTGTTTTACTGTCTCTCCACAAGCCAGAAAATAACCTGGGAAGATTAATTTATTGTATTTCTTAATTACCCATTGCTAAACTCTGAAGTTGTAAATGCTCCTTCACCCCTCCTTGAAAAGCAAACGAAGATTTCTATTTTAGTAACTGTGAACCATTTTTACATCCCCTGTAAAACACTGATCTCTTCAGCAGCTCAACTCTGACACAATCAGGCCTTGTTTTTCCTGCCAGCTAGAAACTTAAGAATCAAAGTGTCTCTACAAACTTATAGTCTGAAGCAACTAATGAAGTGCAATTAATAGGTCTGTTATGAATTGGTTTAGCACACACTCGTCCCACAGGGGGGCATATTTAAGGCTTGAATTATACTTTCAACAACAAGGCTTTTAACTAGAAATCAGAATTTGCACAAAATCTGTTCTTTAGGCACTTCCTAATAAAAGTTGGCTTTGTGTCCACAGGTTCCCATACAGATCTAAACCAGAGCAAGGATGGAAGGTGTAGTGCATATTTTTTTCATTGTGTGTGCTGCTTCTATACAAATACTTGCTTCTCTGAAAGTTACTCAGACCTAAAAATTTTATATAAGAGTATGTATAGTGTCTTGTGTTAAGGAGTGCCTAACAGACATTGTTAGCAGCTCTGTAGAAGAGAATAGGGAACATGACAAAAAAGGCATTGAGGAGCTGGAGCATGTCCAGGGAAGGGAATGGAACTGGGAAAGGGGCTGGAGCTCCAGGACCAGCTGAGGGAACGGGGGAGCTCAGCCTGGAGCTAAGGAGGCTCAGGGGGGCCCTTCTGGCTCTGCACAACTCCCTGCCAGGAGGGGACAGCCGGGGTGGGGGTCAGGCTCTGCTCCCAGGGAACAGGGACAGGAGGAGAGGGAACGGCCTCGAGTTGTGCCAGGAGAAGTCTGGACTGGATATTAGGGAAAAGCTTTCTTCACAGAAAGTGTGGTCGGGGATAGGAACAGACTGCCCAGGAATCACCATTCCTGGAAGTGTTCAAAAAACGTGTGGATGTCGTACTTGAGCACATGATATAATGGTGAACATTGTGGTGGTGCTGGGGTGATGGATAGACTTGATCTGAAAGGAAGTTTCCAACCTTAATGATTCTATAGAATTAATTAAAAACGAAATGCATATTTTTAAGATTCTTATCATTCTGGCTGCAGATACTTAGACCTTGACTCTAACATTGTTTGGGGATTTCTGTGTAGGTTTTGCCACATTTTTGTAGAGTTGGTGTCCGAGGATGACTCTCATGTGCCTGTGTGTCACCTGCACAGTTCAGCCTGGAGGAGCTGGAGTGCAGAGCTGCATGTCTCCAAAAGCCCTTGCTGTAGAGGCCACTGAAAGCCCAGCATGTTAAACTGGTGCTGATTGTTATTATCTGTAATTTGTCAACTTGCTCTTTGAGATGTATTTCGCAAAGAGCAAAGCTGTCCCTCTTCAGCGACAATGAGGGCAGCAGGGAGCCCCACTGGCACCCAAGTAAGCTCTTCCTCTCTAATTTGCAGCTAAAATGTGGTTCTGTGTCCCTGTGCCAGCTCTGCTGTGGAGGAAATGATCCCTGGCAATGATACCACCAGTGGAAGATGATAACTTTAAACCACCCAAGCAGACTTTGTCAGAACACAATAATCTGGTGCATAACTACTGTGTTCTGTGTAGCTAAAACTTTTTATAATCACCTCCCCGTCTACATCAGAGAGGCCAGGCAGCTTATTTAATAGAGAAAGAAATGTTATTGAGCTGATAGTGGTGTTTGCAATGGAGCACACCTGGGGAGAGTCCTGAAAACAGGGACTGGAATGCAATATTTTAGTGCATTTCATTATTAAATGAAAACAAAAAAAAAACCCTACACAAACCCTACAAACACTTCTACAGAGGAAATATGTAACTATAAGAAAAGGATGGCATTGTAGACTATGAGTTTCAGTGTTAAACATTCTACTTTTGCAAATGAGAGAGTTCAGCCTCTGGCAGCATCGTATCCATGCGGAACACAGGTGGGCATCCATACACAAGGTGCAGACCTATGTCTCTTCCCTCACCAACCTGGTCTCAGTTGTTGCACTCATTAATAATGTGTAATTAGTGTGGAGACTTAACCTAGTCTTAGGTAGAGGTGTGAAAATGCCTTTGCCCCTCATTTTAAAAAAATCATTCTACTCGATAACAAAGAGGAATGTGAAGGAAGGGAGGCAGGAAACTAATGAGAAGCAAAGTTCTCACTGCTGAAGTGGTAGGGTTTATATTTTCCTGTTGATTTTCTCTCCTTGTAATCTTCTCACAGCAGCCACATTGTTGTACATGTTGCTGGTTATAGGGAAAACAATATTTAAGTGTAGCCCTTTCATTACCGTTTGTGGGGGGAGCTAAGTGTTAAACTGTTGTGTGTAACAGTTGGGAAAGCCATGTTTGCTCCCCTCAGGAGTTCCATGACAGGGATGTTGGGAGATGTCTTGTCCTTTGGGAGAGTTGGAGATGGTTCCTTAGAGAGTTGAAAACCGTTCCTCATTTCCAATTCCAGAGCTAATAACAAAGTATCTGAGAGTGGAGCAGCCTTGTTTTAATTTGTCCTCATTTTGTTTATGACTTTCTAAGATTAATACCTCAGCAGTTTCTTGCACAAGAAACAAATACTGTGTATTTACAGATAGAAATCTGGGGCCCTCATATTTCCCCTGATGCAAACACATGCTGTTATTTATAGAATAATCATAGAATTATAGAATGACTGGGGTTCATAAGGAACCTTAACAACAGTCCTGTTCCAACCCCATACCATGGGCAGGGCACCTTCCACTAGACCAGGTT
Source organism: Polioptila caerulea (assembly GCA_013397295.1). NCBI lineage: Eukaryota > Metazoa > Chordata > Aves > Passeriformes > Certhiidae > Polioptila > Polioptila caerulea. The sequence continues at coordinate 150,176 of VYXF01010180.1, read as the reverse complement.
GCTCCAAGATTCATCCAACCTGGCCTTGGACACTCCTAGTGATGGGGTAGCCACAGCTGCCCTGGGCAGCCTGTGCCAGGACCTCACTGCCCTCTGAGTCATTTCATACACTATGCATCTTTGCAGATCTTGTGGTACTTCCCAGGAATGTTTGGTTCCATTTCTGCCCTGATAGGTAACTTTAATTACATGCTCTTAAGCCTGATTGAACATCCTGCCCCAACCCTGGATTTTGTGCCAACATAATTTAGGGAGAACCTCCCATTTCAAAGGCAAAAGACAATGTTATCTCTGGGAAGATGTGGAATTCTTTGTTGTGGGTTTGGGGGCGTTTTATTTTTTTTTAATGGCAGCTGTTTGAAACTGATGAAATATGGGGAATGTTAACATTTTCTGGTTGGAGGAGTGAGTGCAGGTGAGACAGTCAGAAGTGCATGATAAATGTAATTTATCACATGGATATCACTGCCACATATCTGGGGTATTTATGCACAACTTAGCTGCCAGTCTGTGATCTGGAGTAACACATTTGCTTCCTTGAAAGCAGATTTCATTGTTCCTTCTTGGAACTATTTGTTTCTGAAGAGATTTGTTTTTCTAGTAAATCAAGATACCTTCAAATTATTTTACAAGGGAAGGACTAGCAGGAAAATAATGACATTCACTTAAAACCTTAAGTGGTAGCAGAGAAACAGGAAGATAGGTCAAACTTGGAAGTGTCCCCTGTTCTATGCCAGATCCCCATCCTGCATGGGATCCACAAGCAGGAGAGCGCCTGGCTCTGCCACGGTGCTGCTGAGCTTGTGCACAAGGGTGGTTAGAAAGAAACAGAGCTGTTTATTTTGGTGTGTAAGAGGCACAGTGCATACATGCTTTTAATTACCCTCACGCTGCTCTTCTTTTTCCCCAGACTAATGTCCATTTAAACTTATTCCTAGTTAACAGAGAACTGAATCTGGAGTAAATTTCTCCAAATGCCACAGCCTATTTTTTTCCTTGTACATTTTCGTAGAATCATAGAATAGTTTGGATTGGGAGGGACCTTATAGATTATCTCATTCCAACTCCCTGCCATGGGCAGGGGCACCTTCCATTAGAACAGGCTGCTCCAAGCCCCGTCCAACCTGGCCTTGGAGACTTTCAGGCATGGAGCACCAACAGCTTCTCTGGGCAACTTGTGCCAGGGCCTCACCACCCTCACAGCCAGGAATTGTTCCTAATATCAAATCTAAATTTCCCCTCTCTCAGTTTGAACCCATTCCCCCTTGTCCTGTCACTACATTTCCTGATGCAGAGTTATTCTCAGGCTTCCTTGTAGCCTCTTTAGGTTCTGGAAGGTGGTGTGAGGTCTCCATACAACCTTCTCTTCTCCAAGGTGAACAGCCCAAATTATCTCCATCTGTCCCCAAAGGGAAGATGCTTCAGTCTCCTTATCAGCTTTGTGGGCTCCTTTGGACTTGCTCCAACAGTCTCATGTCCTTCTTATGCTGGGAGCCCAAGAACTTTTGTACTTCTTCCACTGACAGTGCTCTGCTCAGGTGCTGCAGGCCAGATCCTGCTGGCAAGCAGGACTGGTGTCACAGAGCAGAGCAACTTGGTGCCACAGAGTTCATACAAACACCCAGGGAGATGGAAGGGACAAGCAGGGCTCCTCAACCTAATATGCTTATCAGCTAAAGGGATTTGTTCTGAGTAGGTGGTGGCAGAACAGATAAGTGCCCTGACAGTGTGGCCGACTGCAGAGCCATGGTGGCCCAAGAGCCATAGGTATTACTGCACCAAAGAATGTTTATCTCAAGAGACTGTTTAGTTTATCAGATGCTTCACTCCTGGTCTCATTTCCCTGAAAGACATCTTGTACTGATTTTCACTCATTTTCAGAAATTTAAATAATTCCTCAGGGTATGGAATTTATAGACTCAGTATCAATTGTAATCATGTGGAGGCTGATTTTTAAATTGCCTTTACTTTGTAATTCAAATTGTCTTGTATGGTAGACATTAATTATGTCAGCCGGCATCTATTTACAAAAGGGGATTTAAAAACGGGCAGTTCTTATCATCTAGTGACATTGGCAGATGGATGGTTTCAGTAACAAAAAAGAGAGAATAGGAAAGAGGGGGGCCTGTGCCCAACCTGCCAAAGGCTGGAATCTCTCATACCTTCCCTGGTGTAACACTTGTCTGCCAGTAGGAAGGAGAGCAAAACAACAGTTTAATTGCATGCAAAATAATCTTGGAGATCTTTGTGTTCCTTCCATTTAAGCACTTGGAGCTTTCAAAGCCCCTTGATGTGGGAGCAGGTCTGGGAGACATCCGCCAGAGCAGGGCAACTCCAGTATCCTGCTGCTGGAGGAGAGGAGGCTCTGGCTATAAACTCCCACTGGTAAACTCAGCTTTTCAGGGTTTCACTTCCCAGATGAAAGAGCAGAATTTGTGGTCTGTTCCAGAGGAAACAGAGATATTCATGTCACTGACATACGAGACTTGGAGCTGGGGGCCCAGGAGTATGCTTTGTGGGGGTAAAAAGTATAAAAAATGAGGCAGAGGGACAATACTAGTGAGCAGCTGGTCTGAATTTAGGACAAAAGACAGTGGGCTGTTTTTTTTCTTCCTTTCCATCTTCATAAGAGTCAACAGAAGTGGCAGTTCCACTGCTGGGGCACCTGGGCACCAACCCCACTTGTTCACAGGCAGCATCCCCTTTGCCTGATTCTGTACCCCATGTGTGGCTGATGGGGCAGCCCCGTGCCTCCAGGTGTGAAACACAGTACCCACAGAGGAATAAGGATGAGGGGATCTGCAGGGGGAACTCCCACCCTTGGGCTAATGGCAGCCCTGCCAGAGCCTGAAAGAGGTGGCTGATGAGGAGCCCCTGTGTGGCTCTGCAGGTTTGCAATCTCTGCTGAGTCTGGTCCTTTGGTAAATGCTTCCTAAACATATTTGCAGAAGACTGTATTTTCATGTTACCCAACAGGCCCTTTTTTATGGCATCTGTTGCTGGGGTTAGCTAAGGCAAGTTATATATGGTGGTGTTTCCTCAGCCTTTCCTCTGTAATGAAAGGTGTTTCCCTGCGAGGCTTTTGGCTCCAATAACCTGTTGTGTGTCACGCAAGAAGTGCGCATGCCTGTGTGCATCCAGACACAGACAGCTTTTTTCCACGTGGTGAGTGTACCTGAGGACATCTGGCTTCCTTCTGTTAAAGGCAGAAGCCAGGAACACCCTCTCGAGGTGAAAAATCCCACAGCCAACTTCATTTCCTATTCCTGGTGGATGCTGAGGATCCTTTTGCTTTGCAGATAATCCAAACACATGACCAACATCCCCTTCCCTTTCAGTGCTGCTGCAGAGGAGTCTATTGCAGCCCCTAGATGCTCTGCTCCACAGACCTTTTGTGCCATCCTTCAAAAGAAATGGCTATTGAAACCCCAGGCCATGAAGCTTTTGAGTTTGCCAGTGTTTTCCTCGTCGCCCTTGGTTTCCATGACGGTGTAACCTTGGAGGGGCACAATGTGGGCTGAGCCATGATCCACACTGACAGCCGGGCCATTGTCCCAGCCCAGGGACCTTGTGTGGAGCTTTAGAAGTGATACTTTCCCTTTTTCCTCCCAAGGCTGCTTTGCCATTCTTGTGCCATCCAGCACAAGCAGTAGTATCTACTTTTGTTTTCCAGTGGAAGCAGAAGTTCTGATTGTTGTCTTGCTATGGTGCTGATGTGGGTAAAGTAGAGGGGAATTGCATCAGTTTGGTTAAGGTTAGTGTCTAGTTAATTCCCAAATGTCTTTGTGTTTGAGAAGGCTTCATAATTGGAAATTAGGATGTTAATTTTGACGAGCTAATCCTTTTCCTAATTCTAAAGACAGTGGGAAGAATTAAGTAGCGGGTAACATTTCTCTTCAGGAGGGATGGTATCAGGACAGTATCTTGAACACTTGTAACTGGAGGTCAGTTGATTTAACAATCATTTTCCATCACCAAAACAAGCTGAAGCAGAGGCAGTAATGATTGTACCTTGCAGCTCTCCTTCACAAACAGAAAATGCAACCAAAAGCTGAACATAGTCCTTATGGATCAGGACATGGTAGTGTGTTCTGGCCATGACTCTCCAAACCACTGTGAATCTTTGTACCAATACCCCCAAATAACCTGAAGTAAGCAACTAGGCTTTGACAAGATTTTAAAATCTTTCTTTCTTTACCCTCAGAATTGCTCAAAATTAGAAGTCTCCAGGGAACGGCTACTGTGTTAAACTTGTGAAAGGGCACAAAAGAAAAGACAGAAAATAAAGGTTTTGGACGTGTATTCTCTAAATTTCTTGTGGATGTAACATCCTGTGAAACTTATGTAGGACTGTGGTGAAGAGTTTGGGATTGGTTATGTTAAAATTTCTTGTAGAAAAGGCAGCCTGAGACAGCACGGGTGCTCACAAGCAGGTGGATACAGCTGGACCGAGTCAAATCTCTGAGCTCTAATCTACCTTGTCTGGATTAAAGAGGAGTAATTTGTTCAACATCTTATAAGGGAAAAGAACCAGTTGTGTGCTCTCAAGTAAAACGGTGTGTGGTTGTTTCCTGACTACGATCCGTTCAGAGGCTGAGCTTACGCTGCCAAAGCCTTCTCCTCCCTACAGCAGCCAGACTCCTGCCCGTTTCCTAGAGACAAAAGGCCGGTGCTTTCTCTCTTAAGTCACAGCTACCAATGTCTGGAAATAATTTTAAAATTCCTTCACATTATTCAAGGCAGAAGAATTACTAAAATTGTGCTTTAAGCAAAACAGCATTCTTAGGTTGCCAAGGCAGTAAACACCAGCTTTGGGAAATGCAGTTAAGATTTCAACATCTGTTTTGGAGCTGATATTTAACTATTCCATGTTTATTTTAATGCCTGGTTGGCCACTTCCCTGTTAGACATATGCAGCACCAAAGCAAAGACAGAAGAAGCAAGTCTGTTCTTGAACTGATGCTACAGGTTAGCTCCCTTTCCTTAGTTTTTTTTGTTTTACTGGTTAAGCTGATGAATGACTGTGAAAATTGTTTTAGGAAAAGTGCAATTTATAAAGCTTCAGTATTTCACTAGAAATACTGAATACATAGATATATAAAAATATATTTACATAAAGAAATAACCATTTTCTACCTTCTTTGATGCCAGTTGACATTTTTGCTTTATCTTAGATATTAAAATAAAAATCTCAGGTTGTTCTTGTTTATTAAAAAGGAGGTATATTACTATTTAAATAAATCACAAAGAAGAATTTAAGAAAATAAATAATAATTTAACCTTAAAATTCATGAGGAATAATAAAACCTGTTATTTTTCTTAAACTCCATGGGTGCTTTAGAACCTACCTGGTTCTCTGTGAACTACTTTTGAGATTATTTAAGACAGTGAAAAGAGATAAAAGAATAGGAACTCAGGAAGAAGATATTTTATTCCTATTTTGCACACAAGAATGAAAGAGTTCTGGAGACCTGGGCCTTGTTTTCTTTAGGTGACTTTATATTTTTCCAAAACCAAACAGGACTGATCTGACAAGTTATTGGGATTTCTAAGTGTCTGCTGCATCTGTCCCAGGTCCTCACACTTGGAGAGAAAAATTGGTCATAAATGGGCTCAATTGCAGCAGTTAAAAATTTGGCCAAAAAGGCTAAGGAGTTTGGGACATTCACAGGCCAGCCAGGTACCTGTGGTCCTGAAATTTATGAACTGTTGCAGAAAAGCAGCGAGATCTGAGTTCCTGTAAGTCTGCCTATTGTCAGATTTCCACAAGTTGTGGAGGAGCCAAGAGACCCCAAGGTGCTGGATGTCCCTGGGTGTCCTGGATGTCCCTGAGTGTCCCTGGGTGCTGCTGTCTCCCACTGCCCAAGCAATGACTCTGCTCCGACAACTTGCTTTGCTTTTGTGACCTCTGTGCCAGGTCCACGTGTTCCAGTTGGGAACAGCCTTGTCTGTTGTTCACTTAATTACAAACTCTGTAGAGAAAAGAGACATTTGTAATGATTAAACTGAGTTCCCAAACTGTTGGTAATGACACAGAGGCTGTAGAGTAGACTCAGCTCTGCTTGGAACCAGATTAGTCTTCAGAGTTTGTCTCGCTGTAATATTGCTTAAAAACACTGTTGACTTAATTATGACATAGTTAACATTCATCTAGTAATTAATGAGTATTACAGTGTCTGCTTTGGGCTTGACAGGATTCCTACTGTGAGCTCATTTGATGCTGAATTGTACTGTACCACGTGCCTTGCTTTGCAAGTAATCAGTCTTACGTGACACTTAAAAATCTCTGACAACCCAACAATCTCCACCTAGGCTGAGGAAATTACAGGATGTCCCAGCACATGGGGACCAAACAAAGAGATTGGGTCAGTTGAAGTCCTCATAATGGGCTATTAAATTGTTTCACTGTTAGCCTCTCTGTAAAATATCAATTATCTCAATGGTTGTAATGTAATCAAAGTAATTAAATTCCAAGGCTTGCATGTAAAAACCAGAGCTTTGTAAATGGGAATCCTGCCTCAAGCATTTTAGTTGGTCTGTTTGTGTTTAAAAGTTTCTCCAGATGACTTTTTTTAATGGTGTCATAGTTAGGGAACTGTTAAAGGGCTTTGTGTGTTTGAGGTTTAGGGTGTGTTTTGAGCTTGGCTGCACACAACATTTGAACAACTGAATAACCAAAACCTGCGTTAGAGCCGAAACACAGGGACGCAGACACAGGTCCGGAGCCGTGGGAAGCAGGGACATGTCTTAGGCCCTGGTGTCATCTGCTTAAGAGTCTTCAGCTGATGTTTATTTGTAGCTTACCTTTAAGTTCTGACAAGCTAGTATCTCTAAAGCACTTCAGATGTGATACTTGAAAAATACTGCTCTCATTCAGAATCTTGCCTCTGTTAATGTGTTTAATTGATGTTAATAGAGTTACTTGATCAAACTGATTAGAAGTTTCTGCAATTGGTTTGAAGGAGTAAGTCCTCCATCTCCTTTTAGTTCATTAACAGCTGCTGCCCCCTGCCCAGGTCCATGATGGAGCTTGTCCTGTGCCAGGAGCAATTCCCTCCCTCATGCAGTGGGCAGACAGAGGGCTTGGCCTTGCTCCAGTCTACCAGGGTGTGGTGTTTCCCCAGGTCTCAGGAGCAGCATCTTGTCCTCCTTTTCCTCTCTCACTGAGCCAGGCTCATTGTGTCTGGTTGATGCAACCACTGCTCTGCCCACTGACTTTTTTCTTCTCTGGACACACCAACTCAGGAACCTGAGAGTAGAATCTAGAGGCTCACAGGAATACAGTCTCTTGCCCAATTTCACTTCATTCCCACCAATCTTCCCTCAAGTAGAGACAGCTGGTGCAGGAATCAATTAGCAGTAGTTCTTTAGAAGGAAGTGACTTGCTAAAATGCTTTTCAAATTAAGTGCTTCAAAACCAGACAAACTACCATGCTCCAGTGCTGTGTGAATGCCATGAAAACCAGAGGTTCCCTATCTCCTGGGGCTGCCCTGTCCCTGTACAGAGCATGCCACTGGTGTGCAGTGTCACAGGTGTCACAGGTGGGCAAACAGGGTGTGGCAGCTAAGGTCCGTGTATGGCACTTCCTGCAGGGACCCTCTAACACTCTCTCTCCCGCTGCAGGTGCATTACTGTTAGGAGGGATCCTCTATTCCTGGCAGTTCCCTCACTTCAATGCCCTGAGCTGGGGTCTGCGGGAAGATTACTCCCGAGGAGGATACTGTATGATGTCTGTCACTCACCCAGGGCTGTGCAGGCGGGTGGCTCTGCGTCACTGCTTGGCCTTAATTGGACTCTCAGCAGTGGCTCCTGTCCTCGACATCACCACGTGGACTTTCCCCGTCGTTTCGCTCCCCATCAACCTCTACATCTCCTACCTCGGCTTTCGGTTCTACAGGGATGCCGACCGCAGCAGCTCCAGGAAGCTCTTCTTCTGCAGTTTGTGGCATTTGCCAATGCTGCTGCTTGTCATGTTCACCTGCAAGAAATCGGTCCTGGAGAAGGAAGACAAAGGGGACCTACCCAGGGAAAGTCCTGAGACGGCTATGGAAATTAGATTGCCTTAAATGTCAATACCTGTCATCCTCATGACACATCAGGTAGTATATTTTAGTAATTGCAAGGAGGAGTCCTGTGGGAATTTGTTTGAAGAAGAATAATTTGTGCCTAGCAACCACTTCATGTGATAATTTTCTCTTTTCTTATGAAAGGGAATAGTCAGGAGAGCTTAAAGCATTCAGGGCCTTAGGACCCTTAACTCATCACAGGTTATGATTTAGCCTATGCCAGAAGCACATTACTTTGTGATGGCCTTCCAAAGTCCTGTGAGTCATGGTCTCTGTCTTCAAGGGTAGTTGAGGTAATTAATTTAGGAAGTCACATGTGCACACGTGCCGCCATGAGCACTGGCCATGGTGAAGCCATCAGGAAGTGACCAATGAATGATTTCTCACCCTTCTTCTCCAGCACCCTTTCCTTTAATTTAAGCTTTGAGGCACATGAGTGGGTGAACTCTGCTTCCCTGAATCTGTGCCATCCCTGCACTGGTATTACACCAAAGCCCTCAGTTTGGAGGGCTTTTTTCAATCAACTGCTCTTCCCAAGGTTCCAGTTCACCTCAGTAGATTTTTAGCTCTCATACACCTGGCACAGTGCTAAAGGAGTGAAGAAAACTGTCTTTCAGCACAACGCACACAGCATTTAAACAGCTCTCCTGTAGCATATCCCTTGGACACACTGAGCCCTTCTACTGTATTTCCATCACAGGGAACTTCTGACTCCCATGTGGTTTTACGTCATTAGTGTTTGAGCCCTGTGTGTCAGACCTTCAGCTGCTGAAAATCGCCATTACAGTTTATGGCAGAGAGGCTGTGAATTATGGAGGAGATGGGAAGCATATCCCCGAGCTGGTTGTAAGGCTTTTCCACGCTATTGTGTCTTATGCCAGCCCATTGAATCTCAGCATTCTTAGACAAGCTCTGGACTGATATCAAGATCTTGAACTGTGTCAGTGTGGGTGGCGGCTCAGAAAGGCTTCACTTTGGAGGTGATTAATAATAATAATAATTTCACAGAAAAAGGGGTCGGATTTTAATCTAACAGAATGTTCACTTGCTGATGCAGCCAGTGTCTCTCCAAAGCAATTACTGTGGATGGTCTCCTGAGAAAAGTGTATTATCCCAGTTAAATGATACTCTGAAGAACATTTCTGGTCACAGTTTTAACATGCTTGTGATCCTGCTGCTCAGCTGTGGCTCACCCTCATCTTGCCTGGAGCTGTCTGTGACCTCCTGGTGTGCTCCCAAACACAGCAGCGTCGGGGGCAGACAGAGACAGTGATAGTTTATTGTGGTAGTGCCTGTTATGACTTGATGTGTTTTCATGCCAAGATTTCTTTCCCATGTGGAGAGGGACTGGGCAGCAGGATGAGCACTGATCCAAAGACACAGCAGTACCTGAAAAGGAAGACATTGTCTCGAGCTTGATCTCAGATAAAGTCCCTCAGGAAATGTCAAAAATCTGCCACCACAGGTGTATCACACTGACATGAAACCTTCCCTGGCTCCTCTCATGATCCAAGCCTAGATCTTGGTCTCGGTTATGCTGGTGTAAATCAGGAGTGACACAGTTTAACCTCTGTTTTCTGACAGAGGTGCTTGCAGGAGCAGAGCCACCTGTTTCCATGCCTCTTAAATAATTGCCTGCAGGATTTGGTGACTTGAGTGATTGCAGGTGACAAGATGGAGCTCCCTCATGGTCTGACATACTCTGCTGTGCTCAAGTTACTGTGGGTGGCACTTTGTGGAACTGTGTGGAAACTGTGCAACTCCTGAATTTGTTTTAAAAATGCATCCAGTCTTCTCTGCAATAAAGCACATACTGTCCAAATCTGCTTTGAACGATTCACTTCTTGTTGAAACTCTGGTTGGTTTCAGTTATTTGCAAAGGTATTTGGTAGTTTTGGGGCACTCCTCACAGCAACAATGTTCTTGACCACTGCAAGAATAAGGACAGCTTGTGAAATACTGATTTGTTATGCAAGCAGCACACTGAAAATAAGTCACATGTGAGTGGAAAGGGTTTGTGCAAAACCAAATAATTTGGTCAGCCTTTAGGTGGGAGACAAACATGAGAAGAGTAGACGGCTCACAAGAAACCACGGATTTTCCTCCCAGAGGCAGAAAGTGATGCTGAGGCAGGAGGATTTTGTGTTTCTCCTAAGTCATTACAGAGCCAAGCTTCAGATGGCCTGCAATTCCCGGGTGCTGCTGAGGAATTCCATTCTGATTAAAGGTCTCAAAGACATTCCTGTGGTTTTGTTCTGAAGAGAGTAATCTTCATTTCTTGGGCCAAAATATGTAACATTCACAGGGTTTAGGGCTGGACAGGAGCTTTGTAATCATCACTGAATTGTCTGCAAAATGCAGGTCACTGAGTTGCACCAACATCTCCACACCCAGTGGGTCTGGCCATGAGGGAAAGCATGGCTTTGGAATCAGTGGATCTGGGATTTAAATACAAGATTATATCTTATTTAAATTTCTTATTTAAGAAGAAATGCTTTCTTTACCTAGAAAATGTTCTCAGCTCTGCTGCACACTGGCCGTGTGTCAGGTATGGGTGAAACCATATGCTGCTGTTTTACTGCCTTTAGGAAATTGTGCTGTTGCATGTGCTTTGCAAATAGACACCTTGCCAAATGGAAGATTTAGCAGGAGATGGATATTGCACTAGGTGCTCTGAGGTCTCTTTTTCAATATTGTTGGTGCCAGAATGGAAAATGAAAAATTCTGAACTGTCTGCCATCAGCCAAGGATGTTTGTGGTCCCTGTGACCCTCCTGGGAGGACAAATGCCAGCCATGCCACCCTCCAGCACTGCTGATATTGCTGCCCAAATTCTGCAGGGAAAGAGGTAGGTTAAGTGCATGAGGTGCCTTTCTGGGGTGGCTTTACACTGGAGACAAACATGGGCTTTCTGCATCTCTATGCTAGGCTGTGCAAATATCAGGCTTTGACAGCTCCTTGAACCTGGAACAGCAGTTCCTGCATGGAAATGCAATGTTGTTTTACCCTTATCCCATTTGTATAACTTGAATATAGTTGTTTGTCACTCTTTATCCTGGTTACTTAGGAACTTCCCAGGTACTGGTCCTGCAGAATCACAGAATGGTTTGGATTGAAAGGAGCCTTAAAGACCATCTTGTTCCAACCCCCAGCCATGGAATACCTGTTCTTTATGCGGTAGTGAAAAAAATAGCAGTGGTGTGCAGTGTCCCTGCTGGTCCTTGGTCTGCTGGTAGCTGAGAGGGTCCTGCCATCACAGGAGGCAGCTCTGCACCACCAGAAGCCTGCACTGAAGCTCATGGAGGAATCTGAACCAGTGACTCGAGAGGATGAAGCTGGGTTTTGTCTATTTGGACTTTAAATCTTTTGTGTGGTTTTGTGGATAAAACAGTAACCCTGAGGCTCAGGAGATCATTCTTTCCACAGCTGTGTAGAAGAAATGCACTCCAGCTGTAAAATAAGATGGAGATGGTTCTTGTTGGAGGAGGGAACAGCTCATGTCTGTCAGCCCATACTCGTTATTCTGCGAGGTGAGCGCTGGGTGAGGATTTGAGGAGCTGCAGGGAGACTGGGGCCCCTCCTCTCTCCTTCGCCCGACATTCGGCAGATCACGGAGCTCAGCACTGGCCTGGCAGGGTGGTGTGGGGAGTTGAACTATGTGACTGGGAGTTGCCCTGAGCTCTCAGGTTCACAAGGAACCCTTGTGTGAGCTGTGTGTGGTACCCCAGTAGAGCAGGCATCTTGGTACCCCTGCCAGGGAGGCATCCCTGCACAGTAGGCAGTTGGTGGAACAAAAGGCTCTGCTCTTTGTTCAGCATGAGTGAAGAAAACCAATCCCTGTGCTCACAGCACTTTCCTTCTCATTTCCCCCACTGAGCTTTTTTTTTTCTCACTTCCTGTATCAATCTCCGATATAATCTGCCCCAGCAGAGTCACACATTCACACTCTCCTAGCTCCAGCAGCATTTCCCACTCAACTAGGCCACAGCATTTCAAGGCTTACACTAAACACATATCCTTTTCCATTCTGAAAGTCCCAGGAGAGCAGGAGTGGAAACAGTGATACTGTTAGAAATCCTTATCATTACAGATAGAAAGCATGTTGTCCTGGTTGCTCTCCAGAGGTGATTAGATATTCCCTCTTCCTTGGAAATGCAGGGTGTCTACAGAACACTTTGCTATTAAAACAGAGATACCAGCACTGTTTCCTACAAGCAGCTCTGCTGGAGGCGGTAATTCTGTAGGGGCCATTGCAGGCTGTCCCCAGTGGCATTTTGAGTCACTGAATTTCTTAACCAGGCAAAGAGCCAGTCCTGGTTAGGGCTCATGGGATGCAGGGTGCCACTTGTGCTGTCCGTGGGACCTTGAGTCAATTATTTGCCTCTCAGTGCTGCAATTCCTTCTTATCATGGCAAAGTCAGTGCTGCAGGGCAGGGCTTGTCCCCCAGGATACTGTGGGTTCTGTTCACAGAATCCCAGAATAGCTGGAGTTGGAAAGGACCTCTGAAGACCCTCTCATGCCATGCCAAGGCAGGATCACCCAGAGCAGGTGACACAGAAACGTGTCCAGGTGGGATTGGAATGTCTCCAGAGAGGGAGACCCCACACCCTCCCTGGAGGTTCCAGTGCTCTGCCACCCTCAGTGGAAATTAGTGCTTTCTCATATTGAAGTGGAACTTCTTGTGGTTTAGTTTGTGGCCACTGCTCCTTGTGCTGTCACTGGGCTCCACTGAAGAGTCTGGCACCATCGTCCATCACCTCTGCTTTTCTGCTTCCAGACTTTACCCACTTGCACTGAAGATTTCCCAGCCTGGGTCAACACCTCGGGCTACTTTCTAGTATTTCAAAAAAGTACAGTTCATCTTTTTCACAGAACAGGGTTGGCAAAACAAGCTGTTTTCCCACAATGTGGAGATGTTTTCCTACTGTTCCTAACCAGTTCTGGCACCCCCAGGCCTTGGAGCGAGAACTGACGATTTGGCAGCGGGCTCAGGTTGGTGCATTAAACCATTCTGGGAAGATGCTGGGTGTTTCTCCCAAAGCCTGAAAGGTTGTGGCTCCCAAATGCTTGTCTGAGCATTGCTGACCCTTCCTAAGAGATACTTTGCATGTGGTGGGCATGGACTGTACTGGGGAGCTGGTGAGGGGCTGCTGCCATGGCCCATGTGCTTTGGGAGAGCACAAGGGCTCATGCCAGGGGGAAGCAGGATGGCTGGGGCCACATAGTCACCCAGCAGCAGAGAGGAGGAATATTATTTAGGTCTCTCCTCCCTCATCTGATTGCTCTGGCCTGGTTGTTACATTGCATTTGGCTTTCAACGGGAGCAAGCACTGGCAGGAGCTGTCAGTGTGTTGGGAGTGAGGCTGATTCACCATCCTCACTTCAAAAATGAGCGTTGGAAGGAGTGTAGTCGAAGCATCTGCAGGCAGATATTCCCACGGCATCTCTTCCCTGTGCTACTCAGAGTTCTGCACAGGGTGTCGGTCGGTCCCCACCCTGTGGGACCCTGTGGACCTTGGCCAGGCCAGGCAGTGCCTCCAGCGCGGCCAATTGATGACAAACGCTTGTTTGAGGGAGGGAGGGGGGTCTGTGTGTGGTGTAGCTGCTGCCCGGCAGGTCCGGTCCCCAGGAGTTACCAGCCCTGCGTCCCACGCTCCTGCCGGGAGCAGCAGCGCTGCGCTTCCCGCAGGGATTGCTCCGGGGGCGTCTGGGACGTGCCCGAGGGAGAGCTGAGGAGCCCTCGGGCTGGAAGAAGTGCAGCTGAACGAGGGACCTGCAGACCCGAGCCTTGGGGGTTCTGTCTCTGGGGCTGTGACCGTGCCGGAGACGCCGCCGGACTACAGAGCTGAGCCGCTCGTGTGCCTCTCTTACTGTGGGGGCTGCGGGAAGGCCGCGCTGGACAGAGGGACAGACGGACAGAGGGACAGAGGGACAGGGATTGCCCCGCGCGGCTGCCGGGATGTGCGGGCGAGTCTGGTTTGGCCGCGGCGGCGGGAACTCCCTCTGTTGACTTCTCCCGAAGTTGCATCCCTTCATCCCCCGGTGTCCCTGGCTCTGGTAATAAATAGCACCTTCCGTAATGTCTGTAGCCCTCACTAAACCACAGACCAGGCTGATTATTGCTGCTTTTGTAGCCTTTGCAGAGCTGTTTTTATTTATAATTGCACCCCGCTGGTCTCTGCATAATGATTTTCCCGGCTGCATCCCATGCGGTCCAGTGCTGCAAAGCCGCATTTTCATAGTAGCTGTTGTTGGTTTTAATCACTTGTTATTTGGATGATGTATTAATAGCAGTATCTCTGTGAAGCTTTAGAGTGTTTTCTGTTTCAAAACATTTACAATAGCTGTTAGCCCTAATAACACGTGTTCCCTTTGGCTACCTCCTCCAGTGATGAATCCAATTAACTGAGTGCTCAGTGGAGAGCCCGTCTCACCCCGTCCTGTCCTGCCTCCTCCCCAGAGCCTCTCCTAAACCTTTGATTAAAAGGTATTTGGGACCCCAGTGGGAATAAGGGTGCTTGAAAGGCACCGTATGGTTGGAGGGGTGTGAGCTTGTAATTGCCCATGTGCAAGGCTTGCCCATGTGTAGGAGGCTGTAATAATCTCAGCTATACTTTGCAGATGTTCATTTGTGTCTTGTCTTCTCCTAAACCCCAAATAACCCATCACACCTTATTTCCCAGCGAGGAAGCGTGATGAGACTGGGTAGTCTGATGCTCTTGGGATGAGAAAGCACTGGTGAAAACAGAACTAAAACCGGAGCTGTTGTCTCCTGAGCATCCTGAGCCTGTGGGTGGGGAGGAGAGGGGTGATGCTCTTTATTTTAGCCATTTATGGGGGAAACCATGCCCCTAGCAAAACCTGTCTTTGCTAGAAGTGGTTTAAATGGAACACTTAACTCACTGGGGCTGGTGCCTTTAATTTCATTCAGACGGTGTCTGTGAATGGACTCCTCATCCACTTCAAAAGGCCATGGCAGTGTGTCCACTGTGGTGCAGGTCATTCATAAACACTGCAGGAGATGTGAAAACATCTGCTAGGTTCGTGCCTGCTCCTTTCAGTACAGTTACTCTCCTTGCTAATAATTGTCTGTGTTCTGTCATCTAGAAAGGGGCCTTGTGTTCCTCCCAGGTATTCTAATGCTAATTTGTTTGGTTAAAAAGAAGAGGCTAAACAGATGTGAACCATTTGGTTAGGTTGTAGTTCTTTTGTTAGGAAGTGCAAAGGATTCTTGGCAGAATATTAAATATTACTTTGGCTGATCACAAACACTTCATATTTCAAGAAAGGAAGGGAGGTAGGGACTACACACCATAACTCAGCCTTTTCAAAGAGACAGAAAAAGGCAAACATTTGATAAATCTGTGTCATTATACTCAGAGATCAAAGGGAGTTATACATATGTATTTATGCAACTGGCAACCTAGGAGACAATAATAACAAACATAGATCTCTGACAGCTTTACAAAAATAAAAATTAGCCAGTTCTAATCTGTAATTATCTGGGAACTATGTGAGGTAGGAGGTCGCTCACACTAGAGCTTTGCTAAGACAGTGAGCAAATGTTAAAGTCATTCATAAATACATTAGGAATTTCCATGGGCAAGAGGTTGCCAAAGCCACTGGGTGGTAGCACGGCACAGCCACTGCATCTGTAGCCCTGGTTTGATCCATGGAGCCCAAATCAGGCAGGCAGGGGTTACCAGAGCCAGAGGTCACCAGGGAAAGCAGCATTTCCCTATGTGCCTTGATGAAAATCATTCCTTTATGATGAAAATATACAGTGATGAAAATCATTCATTGATGAGTTTCCAGCAAATTTTCTGCAAGGAATCTACCCGAAGAATCCCTGAAGGCAGGAGAATTTCCATTTTTGGATTCTCTCCTGCTTGCCAGTGAGTTACAGCTCCATGTCTGGTACCTTCCATAGCCCCACATGGCATTGTTGGCCTGGATGAGCCCTCCCACTATTCCCAGTGGCTGGTCCACTCTATACAGTTCAATAAGTACAGGACTGGAGCCCAAGGCTCAGGTAAGTCAGGGAAGAAGCCTGAGAAGACCCCAGAGGGGGTTTGCAAACAGCTGAAATAAGAGGAAGACTAATGGGGGCTGCAGTGTGTATTGCTTTAATCCAGGCAGAATTTGATCCAGGACAGAGAAATTGAAGCTTCTCCAAAGCAGCAAGGGCCATCACCCAAAAGGAGAAATCCAGTTGCGTTGAAATAATTTCATGGACAAAGCAATGCAGCCACAGAAATTAGAAACAGAGAAGTAGCATTATGTCATCTCTCCTTTCCTTCTGGCCAGTTACCTGGCTGATTTCCTATCCTCTTGTGTTGGTTTAAAATGACTCCAGCAACTTGGTTTCTGCTCATTCCCATGAGAAACTTCCACAGTCTATAGATTTCACTGGTAGGAAACTCTTCTTGACAGTCAGACTATATTTTCCTTTACTCAATTCCATCATATCACTCCTACTTACGCCTCCTTGGAGCACCCTAAATGCTCTTCTCCATTGAAGTCAGTGCAGTTATGTGAGCCGTAAATTTGGCTTGTGGCACTTGGAGAAATAGATATTAAAACCCCAGGGACGAATTAGGGAGCAAGGGGAGGGAGGGTAGCGGGGGAAAGGAAATGGTTTCAGGTTAAGAGAAACAAGATCTCTTCTTACATCTGTGTAGCAGTGCTGCCCATGGCCCTGGTGGGAGCATGCCCAGGACAATGCAGCGGGATGCTGTGAGAGGCAAAAATGTCCCTGGGGTCTCCCTAGATGTTCCTGGGATGTCCCTGGTCAGTGGTGGGGTTACAGAGCCACAGCTGAAGACTCTAAGGCATTATGTGGCTCCTGCACTCAGGTGCAGAGGGATTACATAAAGCCCTGGGAAGAGATAAAGCAAAAAGGTGAAACTCAGCATCCAGATAGGACAGGAGAAGCACCGGAAACTGCTGCCTCGTCTCAGACCCCAAGAAAATGCAGGAAAGCATGTGGCTGCATCTGTAGGACACATGGCCAGGGAAGAGTCACCCAGGGTGGATGTTGGTGAGGTGAGCAGACAGACTTCACCCTTCCTCTCTCCTTACTGTGGATTAGATCACAGACTCACAGAAACATTTGGATTGGAAAGGACATTTAAGATCATCACATTCCAGTCCCCTGCCATGGACAGGGACAACTTCCACTAGACCACGTTACTCCAAGCCCCATCCAGCATTGAACACTTCTGGGACTGGGACACCCACATTTTCTCTGGACAGCCATCATGGTGGCTTGCAGGCCTGCTGGGTTCTCTGCTTTCTGCCCTGCTTCAAGTGCATTTTGCAAAGCTGGGCACTCTGCAGGCCCATCTCAGCAGTGCTCCACTTAGTGCTACCGTGACCCCTTGTCAAGAGCTGCACCTTCCCAGTGCCATCTTTCTAATCAATAAGCATCAAGGATATGGAGACTGTACTGATGCAGCTCAATTAGTTATTGGTTAACCAGCCAGCTGTGCATTTCTGATTGTGCCCATTCCTTTCCAAATCTGTTTCTTCAAAAACGAGTAGAGGCAACCTGTGTTCTGCCAAGCAGCAGGTAGGCTCCCGCTGCAGCCAGTGGATCAGTCTGGAGGATGGAGCCACAACTGGTTCCCAAGCCAGTGGTTCAAAGCTCTCTCACCTACACTTCATGTTCCAGGGAGAGCCCAGCCCTCCTCCTGATGTACCTCTGCATGGATGCTGTTTCTGATCACTTACCCGTTTGCCATTCCTAGGGGGAAAACTCCTGACATCCAACTGTTGAAGATACAATCCAACTGTTGAAGATACAATTCCAGTAAAACCTGTCTTGGGGCTATTTTTCTTAAAAAGCCAATGCAACTTTTACAAGCTACAGCTGACAAATATGAAAGGCTTAAACCAAACTTTCTGTGACATTTTGATGTTTTCCTGGCTGGTGCTGGTGGACGTAAAGAACAAGAATTATTCCATTTGAAGGGTTTCCCTGTTAGCTCATGGGTGTAGGTATGTGCAGTGGAGCAACCCATGTGTGGAAGTAGCAGATTTTCTGTTCAAAGTTGTACAAAACACCAAGTACAAAGGTGAGTAAACCTGGGTGCAGGAGACAGACGGATGGAATGATTGCTGCCCACAGCTGTGATTCCTGTGATTCATGCATTGCCACGAACTGTCCTCTTTCATTCTCTTCACAATTACCCATCTGGGCCACCTGGCAGAGCTTTCTAGCACACAGAGGGAAACTGGAAAGCAGTTCCTCCTTCCTCCCGCCACAGCTTGGCACCTCCATCTCTGCTTGGTTTGGGATCACCCTTCACACCACAGAGTCCAGCAGTGCCACCTACTTTATCTCACAACAGAGAAACATTGGAACGTTTGCTGTTGACTCTGTAGCTGAAGTACAGAAGTTCTCCCTGTGTCCCATGGAAGGGGATGTCCGGCACGGGGGATGCCGTGGCGGGGGTGATGTCCGGCACGGGGGATGCCGTGGCGGGGGTGATGTCCGGCACGGGGATCCCGTGGCGGGGGTGATGTCTGGCACGGGGGATCCCGTGGCGGGGGTGATGTCCGGCACTCGGAGCCGCCC
>VYXF01010180.1:0-131283 GCA_013397295.1 Polioptila caerulea | reverse complement strand
GGGCAGAGCCGAGCCGAGCCGGGCGGGCTCCAGCCATGCATCCCGGTGCGACCGCGGGCACATGGGGCAGCGCTTGAACCGCTGCCTCGATGTTCCCGTCGCGTTGCCGCCGCTGAGGCGGAGGCTGCTGCTGCTCTTCATCATGCTCTTCCTCTGGCTCTATATGTTCTACTCGTGCGCCGGCTCCTGCGCCGGGCTGACGACCCGCGGGTCACCCGCGCCGCCCCGCGCCGCCCCGCCGCTGCTGCCAGGAGAGCCGGGCGAGGAGAGCAGCCTGGAGGAGCAGCGTGCAGCACCCGACGCCGGCAGCCCCATCTCCAGCTTCTTCAACGGCTCCGGTACCAAGCGGCTGCCGCAGGCCATCATCATCGGCGTGAAGAAGGGGGGCACGCGGGCGCTGCTGGAGTTCCTGCGGGTGCATCCCGACGTGCGCGCCGTCGGCGCCGAGCCCCACTTCTTCGACCGCAACTACGAGCGGGGACTCGCCTGGTACAGGTACGGGCCGGGCCGGGTCTGGGCAGGGTCCCCGCCGTCCGGCGCTCGCCGCCCCAGTGCGGGGATGCTGCCGCCTCCGGCTCCGGAGCAGGTTGGGAAGAGCCCGGGGCGAAGAGTAAACATTCCGCTAAATGCTTTCCCCCGAAAAAACAGCCCCTAAAAATATAAGAAACCCAGAGCGCAACTTGCGACCCCCGTCAGCCCGGCGGCGGCGGGGCATCTGTAGGTTTTCCGCGAACCAAACCGTATTTAGTCTCTATATAAAGGTTAAATACTGATTTGATACTTTTAAACACGCATATTCCACTGTACTTCCAGGTCTTTACTGGAGAGTATTTTTCCTCCAGCTCGGCGTGTTGCTGAGGGATGCCTGGTGTGTCTCCCGGGTCTGCACGGACTGGCGGGCAGTGCGCTCAGCGACCGCCTGTTTGCGGGATTTTTTACCCGTTTGGATTTGGGTTTTTTTGTACCCATTGGGATGGGATTTGCCCCGTTTTCTTTTTTTCACNGGAGGGGGTTTGATCCGTTTCGGGAGCGCTGCCCGGGACTGGCAGGCGGCAGCCCTACGTTCCAGATAAAACTTCCTCGCTCGCTTCCAGCGTTCAGTCTCCGTTAACTTTCTCCTACCCCGTAATCGTCTCTGGAGCCGATCGATTGCCCCAGGTCGCGATCGCCAGCCCGGCGCTGAACTGCGGGAGCGCTGTGGGGAGTGGTGGGAAACGGGCGCGTCGGGAACGGGGTGAACCCTTTGGACTGGGAGAAAGTGATGAATTTCTGGCTTGCATCCTGTAAGGATGTGTGTAATTCTAAGTGATTTTGCGAGGAGCAGCCCGGCCCGGGATGTCCGTGTGCGGGTGGGCTCGGCGGAGCGGGCGGCGGCGGGTGCGGAGGAGAAGCGCGATCGGACACCGAGCGAGGGGCGAGCCCAATCCGGTGCCTTTCTCATCCTTTTCCGATTGAAGTTCCTTTATCAGGAGTACTTTGAATATGTCTTTACTGAGTGTTTACAGGAATGCTAAAGGAGCAGAGATGGAAACTTTGAAGCTAGGTGGGAGCTATGAAGTTACGAATTGTAACCTCTTTGTAGTCTTGAAACTCCCACCCGACAAGTCCGATTAGGTTTATGTCTCTTTTTTAATGTTGCCGTCCCTCAGCCGTTAGTGAAATGAGTGCAGGATAAGATCTGATGAGGAGGAAGCAATTTTTGAAAGCTGTTTCGTTTTAGGAAATTCTGTCATCTCGGTGGAGGATGTAGCGTGTTGTCGCCCAGCAGCCCAAATGAAACCTTTGTAAATGCAGCTGGGTTTAAAAAAGTATTAATCTCTCGTTTTGAAGGAGAACTTGCATATAACAGAGCAGAAAACCTGTCAGGATTTATTAGTAAAATGGTGTTGTATGTGTTGAACTCTGTTTTTAATTAGGCACCTAAATTAGACCATAAAATGGTTGATTAATCTTTTACAAGGAGGAGGTGGAAGGGGAGAAGGAGAGAATAATGCTTATGATTGAGTTCATCTGTTATCCCAGATGTAGTGGGTGAAAGCCAATATTTAAAGGATACACATTATTTTAAAATTTGCAGAACAGGTATTGTGTTTAAGTTCCTAAAGCTTCACCTTACCAGCTGCTGACTTATAAGCACGGTGGGGCCTATCTCTGCAAATACGCTATAGTTTTTCATTAGTATCTTTGCAAAAGGGCTGCTTTAACGGAAATCTGACAAATCTTGAGGTCTGAATGGTGATGCTCTCAAGCAGCAAGAGTGATCCTGAAAGTCTTGAAATCAGTCATGTGTGATTCACCCCGAAGATGGGAATGTGTCTGGCTGTCTGTGGGACTGGGACCTGGGTCAGTTAAGGGGGACTAAATAATGCAAAGTATTTGGGGGACGATGAAAACCAGCAGACAAGTTGTTATATCTTGTGCATAATTTCTGACTTAATTAGAGTTAGATGCAGAAGTTTGTTCCTTTAAATTTTGTCATTAGGAGTCAGATCCTATACAGTAGTAACTCTAGGCTCTTGCTGATTTCAGTGAATCTTGGCTTCTCAGCATGCTTCAAGAGCATGTTTATTTCTCCCAGACCTAATAAGGCTTTTATTTGTTATGTTGGTATCAATGAGGAGATGTGTTTGTATATTCTTGTGGTTCAGTGGTTCACTACAATTGGATTAAAGGTGCTATTAAAGGTGGGTAGTGTCAGCATCATGCAGTGAGGTGGGCAAGCCTCATCTCTGTTTTTCAGAGGCTTTTGGTCAAATCGGCTGAACTTTGGAACTGGGGGAGTTCCTGTGTCCTGAGCAACCGGAGAGCAGTGTAAATCCAATTGCCTGGCTTTGAAAAGATAGAATTTTTAACCCATGTCTCATTTGAAGTATATTTTAGCTAACTGGCTAAATTTGTTTATATTTGTGAGTTTTTTGTTTGTTTGAGTTGTTCCTGCCATCCAAAATCTTGTTTTTCAGATTTCAAGATACAGAGGCATCAGATTTACTTGTTTAGTTTGACAAATTTTTGGAAGTTATTGTAATTACTCCTGTTTAACTACTTATTTCTGTCTGAAGTTTTCATTTATCAAAAATGACTTTAGAAAGAGGGAACACAAACTTGTTTCTTGCTCCATTTTCTGTCAAGTGAAATGAAATCTGTTGGTTTGTTTCCATATTATGGAATGCAGGACACCATCAAGTGGTGCTGAGTATCATTCCTGAAAAGCAGGGGGAAGACAGGAAAAATTAAATGCTTTCTTTCCGATTGTGAGATAACTAAAATTTGGTGGAAATAACTTATGTATGTGCATTGCAGGGTTCCCCCCCCATAATGAATACAGCATGTTAACTGCTTCTAGTGCAAATATGTACCATGACAGAGGAGAAATGGGATCCAGCCACTATTGCAAACTAATTTTATGAAGTGCCTTGAATTTTTGGATAGTAGAGAAGTTCCCTCTTTGCGGCAGTAGGCAGTTCAGCTCCACAGCCTGTGTGCATGTGTCTGGCTGAGCAGCCTGCAGCGATGTCGTTATTCTCTTTGGGCTTTACTGTCGAGCTTGGTGGGGAGGAAAGAAGTGTTTCTTGCAGGCGTAGAAAATCAGTTGTTGAATTTCTTTTATTATTTTCTTCATTTGATTCAACAATGATGCATTTTGAAATGTCTTAGGGTCTTGAAAGCCTCTTGTCCTATAATTAATGTAAGAAAAAAATATTGTTAATAGTGTTATATGTTCTGAGTTTTTTCTTTTTTTATTATTATTTTCAGCCCAGTGGGCTGTAATGCCCTGTCCCTCCTGCCTTGGGCTGGATGTTGCCAGCCCTACTCAACATCACTGATGTTTTATATTTCAAGTCTCCAGCTCTCTGCTAGGATCCCCTGTGCCGTGGCTGTGCCGGCTGTAACAGCAGGGCTAGGCTGAGCTCCTCTGCCTCTAGCAGCACACCAGGGAGACCTCTTGTCCTTTTTTCCATCTTTTCTCCTATGGAAAATTCTAGAAATGCTGGTGCTTTGTCTTCCTACTACTGCTGAGTTGCCCTAATTCATTCTTCTTGCTGAGACTGGGTGATTTGGATCAGCAGGATCAGGCCCTGTGGTCTGGTGGTATGTGATAAACTCTTTCAAAAATGCATTTCTTAGACTCCCAAATTGCTTGGACTTCAGTGTGCAAAGTGCTGCTTGACAGCAGTTCCTGAATTGGAAGAAACTTCCTTATTTTTTTTATTTTTCCCCATGAGCCTCCTTTCCACCCCCCACCCCCCCCTCGCCCCCAAGGAATGTGTGGGGTACAAGCTGGTGCTTGCAATTGGCTTGCAAAAGTGCTTGGAGAGTCCAAAAAGTGCAAAAAAGTGCAAAAGTGCTTGGTGCTTGGGAAAGGATTGGGAGCAAGGGAAGAATAAGGAAATGATGGTCAAAATGATTATTAAACACACTACCTGATCTCCATCCTGTTCTGATGAACCAAACCTTGAGGAAGGAGGGATTTTACCCCTGTCTTTGGCCATTCTCTATAATCTCAGCTTTAGTAAAGGTTTAATACCTGCTGTTTAATTGCCTTCCCAGTGAGGCATGGACTCGGCAGCATAGACAGAACCATGGTCTGAAATTTGGGAACAGTTGTGATACTCCCAGCTGGACTTTGGGTTCAAATGACTACATCTGAGCAATGACTGATTCCTTCACTGCCTTCCCATGATTGTGCTGGGTCAGAACAATCATCTCCTAAAGGGTGGTTGTGTTCTCTGGGAAGGTTTTGCCAAACAATTTTGATATTGAGATTTCCTTTTCTTGATGTGAAAAAAAAAAATTAAAACTCAACTGTTGACCTTGCATTGTGTTGTGCTTAAACAAGTGGGGACTTTTAATGGTCCCCTGAGAATGTGCTTGGAGCTCAGTGCCCCCTTGGCCACTGCAGCGGCTCCCTACAACGTGTCCTGAGCTACTGTATAATGCCGGGAGGAAAATGGCCCCCAAAAAGAAAGGCTGGGCTGCTATAATCAGTCAGCAAGGCCGTTGTGTTTGCATGGGATCATTCCTTTAGATCTGAGGAGGGTTGAGTTGTTCAAACAGATGGCAAAGATTATTCGTGTTGCTGGGGTTTCAGTGCACTGCTCTGTTTCAAGCGTGTTGCCTGATATGACGCACGTGACAAGTTCTTCCCAGCACGACACTGGGGGGGATGACATTGTCTGTTGTGATCAGGTTTCATGGCCTCACCTGTTGAGCTGCTGAACTTTTCAAAGTTGGCCAAGCGTTGGGGGTGACGGATGCGGATGGTGGATCTGCCTGGCTAATCGTGTTAGCGCAGGACCGCGTGGCCTGCCGGGAGCATTGTGCTCCTTGGCATGAAAATGATGGGAATGAAAACCCATGGGCTCTGCTCTGGGTTTGGGATTTATTATTTTTTTCTTTTCAAGTGGGTCATGGCAGGTGTCTGTAACACACACCGAGTGTTGGATATGTCAAGGCACTTCCAAGGCAAGGCTTTGTTTCAAAAGCATCCAGCAAGCCCTGAGTGCAGTGGTTGTAGAAACTCTACCCGAACCACTGCTCTTTGGAGCTCTGTTTCCAATCTGCCTGATGATAGGAATGTCCTGTATTCGGGCCTCTCTTGCTAAGCTGCTCTGTTCACATGAGCCTGGATTTGGGGCTATTTACCCATCTCACCTAGGAAGAAGTCTAATTTAGTGATCATTCAGCATGGGATTCATGTCTCCTGGTGGTATGACCATGGGTGATCAGTGGGTTAGGGTGATAATGAATGGGCCAGGGCCATGTGAGATGGATAACATACGGGTTCAAAGAACAACAAAGAGTGGGGCACATTGTCTCAGTGGTGTAATTAGTGGGTCGGGGGCTATCAGCTACTACCTGTTGTCACCATGTGGTGTGTGAGGACGGGCTGGAGAGGCTTCTTCCTTGGTTTGTGGGAAATGACTAAGTGCTGTGCTGGGTCCTGACTTGCTGCTGATGACTGTATCGGGGCTTGCCCTAACCATTGCAATTCCAGGTCTTTCAGCAACTTGCTGTATGTTTAATTAGCTCACAAGAAACACCATGTGCTTTTTAAAGGTTCTCAGCCCAGCAGCAGCCAGAAGGCAACAGAGTAAAAGGACCTTCTCTTACCTTTCTTAATGAAAACAAGGGGTCCTGGGATGAAACATATTGATTATCAGCAGGCTCAGAGGAAAGGTGGGGTGAATTCAGGACAGGTGCTTCTGGTGGTCTAACTTTGCCATCAGGGAGTTTCTCCCAGTCTGAAGGTGGCAGGAAGGGGTGCAGAGTCAAGTGGGGACAGGCATCACGTTGTGCCACGGCTCAGATGAGGGGGAGAAATGGAAGTCAGGAGCACGGGGCCTCCATCTCCACCCAGGGAGAGCAGGGTCTGCGTGGCTGGGATGTGCAGTGTGCCTCAGTCCATTCATAATAGTGATCCAGTGGGGACAGTCTCTCCTGGGCCACGCTGGCTTTCAGCGTTCCTGTGGTAGATTTTTTCTTATGAATAGCACCACAGGAGGAGGAAAATGAACTCAATGATGATGATTTAGCTTGTGGTGCCCTTGTACTGGGAAGGTCCAGAGGTGAGGAGGGACTTCTGGGAGCTGTGAGCTGGCTTGCTTGACTGCCTGACCTTTCATCCTGGCCTGTGGCCTCAGGAATCATTCAGAGAAGACCAGAAACTTGAGTGTTTGGGACTTCAGACGATGTTGGTGGCAATGTCAGAGGAAAATAGGTGTACAGGTGCTGCTGGTAGATCTCACACTGATTTCTGGTAAATTAATAATTCCATTTTTAAAATCTTTCCATCAAGATATGTGAGCATGGCAGTGCCCTGCCACGTGGTGGCTAGGGAAACTTTATTTAGAGAAAAATAATTCCAGGTTCTGCTAAATGCTTTACATCTGCGTTAACCTCTTTGGAAACACCCTGGAACTAGCCTGCTTCTACAGCAGTTTTGTTTTCTCCTCTCCACAGGGAAAAGGGAGGAAGGAAGAACATCTCTGCGGGGGGATGATGTGACCTAGCCCTGGCATCAAGGGAGTCATGGCTCTCTTTGGCAGCAGGTCTGACCCAGAGTTGAATTTGCAGCCTGTCTGGGATGCAGAGCTGCGTGGCTGACCCTGCCCTCGATGTGGCTTGTACAGTGTCACACATGGGGCCCGGCTTTGCTATCCCTGTGCTGGTGGGTGTCATCTGCCCTTGTCCTGGTCTTCTTGTGAGTGTTGTGCTGATAAAATTCCATAGGTCAAAGCTGTAATTTGGCCAGTCTTCTCTGCTGGTACTGCTAGGGATTTCTGTGAATCCACCAAAGTGACTGGTTTGTAATAAAAGTGAGCAGTTGTAACCTTTCCTTGGAGCTGGCACAGACTTGGCATTCCTGTCAGTGCAGCAGGCAGCTGTTCCAGAAGAAAGGGAGAATTATTGTGCATGGGCTTTCATTTTATATGTCAATGTACAACATTATAGGTGGATGTGTGCATTTGGTAGATCCTTCCTAAAAGCGAACACAAGGCCAAATCCTGCATTGCCACAAACACGGTCCAACAGTACTGAATATGACTGTATTCTGCTACACCAATTCCCTTTAAAAAGTACACTTTTTCATGTGGGAAGTTGTCTCTGATGAGGAGACAATTCTTCAGCAGCATGTGGTGACAGAGACTGAACCAGGTCCCCAAACACAACTGTGTCTAATGCAGTCCAGAACTCTGCCTAGGGAAGGGCTCCAAAATCAGACCCTCAGTGTGTAACCATGTGACTGTGCAGAAAAAGTCCCCACAGAAACCAAGATCTGTTACAATTATTAACTTCAATAAAGCAGCTTGACAAGGTTTAACATAAAGGCCCAAACTTTCAGCCTCTTTCGATTATCAAACACAAGCTTGCGTTAAAGCTTGAATGTCTTGAAGCTTGAAAACTTAAAACTTCAAGTGTGGGTGAATGGCACAGGGAGGTGCTGGAAATCTTTGGAAAAGTGCTCATTTAGTGAAAGGGCAATTGCACTGGGGTTAAGCTGCAGTAGTATGTTTTATTTGGAATGGGGTCCATGGGCTGCGGCGGCTGAGCAGGCTCAGAGCATGGATCCTCCTGTCACTAGGGGGAGGACGAAACCCCAGCGTCTTCCTCATAAATTGCTTAGCTGCTTCTATGAGCTATTAAATATTTGTTTAAAAACTGGCAAGGCCTGCAACTTTGGCATGCCTTCTGTTTGTTTTTCTAAAGGCGTATTAGACTTGGAAGGAAATCAGGAGGTGTTGGAGTAAACAGGAGGTGTGTCCCAGCCCTTTGGTCCTGGAGTGGCTGTACAGAGTCCTCAGCTGGTTTGTACACAGGACTGGGAATGCTGCTGCTAAACATGAATTGCAGAGTGGCCTGTGACTGTGCTGTGTCCTGTGTCTCTGCATTTTGGAACAAACGTGCTGCCTGATACTGAGGTGCTGTGCCTCTGCTCTGGACCCCCCGCACACACCTCTGGTGCCACGTTTGTGCCACATCAATTGTGGCAGATCGGAGCCAGCCTCCCGAGTGCTAGGGGGTTCCCATCTGCCTCAAGTGGGTTGGAATGGAGCAAACTCTTGAAGGTCTCACCTGGGACCAGTGGGGCAGTGGTAGATGTCTGGGTGCCTCTGAGCATCCCTGGGCTCCTGCTCTGACTTTACTGTGGCTGGACCAACTAAAATGAGCTGCAAAAAGCCAGGCAGCCTGGGCATTGCCCCTTGTTGAGGACATGCTTAGCAAAGTCCATCTTCCTTTTTCCCTGTGCAGTGCACTGAACTTGTTGCAGCTTAACACAAAGCTTGTATCATCTTTTTTTCACCCCTTGTAATTTCCCTCTTGAGCTGGTCTGGTAACTAATGAGCCTTGGGCTGTCTGCGCTGCATTTGGAAAAGCAGAGGGAAAAGCTAATACGGGGTGCTGAGCAGGGAAGGAAGGAAGCCTTGAGAGGAGATCTCAGCCTTGCCAAAGCAGAAGTGGAATAGCCGGTTAGAGTTCCAAGCTGGGTTTGCTGCAGGCCGGGAGGGGCCGGGAGCTGCAGTGTGCCCCGGGGGTCCGTGAGCACCGGCGCAGGAGGAGCCGCCGGCCCCGCGCAGCGTCCGGGCACACGGCGGAGCCCTGGCCGCCTGCCCTGCCACCGCTGCCTCCCCCGAGAGATGATTCCAAGGTCAAACTGCTCAATGCAGTGTAATAATTAATTAGGCTATATATAAACAGAAAGCCCATGTGATCCTAAAGCAGATTAAGAGCCCGTGAGTTTCCTGTTCTCCTTCTGCCTTCCTCCCTACAGCCTTGCCCTGCCGCGGCTGCGCTGCGGGCGAGCCCCGCGGTTGTCCCGGGCTCGGCCGCTCCAGCGGCGCTCACCAGCGGGGTTAAGCAGCTGCACAGCTGGGTCGGAGCCCAAAAACGAGTGAGGCAGAGCAACGCCTGCTCTGCCTCACCCAGTTCCCCCATCTAACCCACTCCTGGTGTGGGAGGACAGGGCACATGCCAAGTCTCTGCCTTCCCGGAGTGAATCGCTTTACTCAGTGGGGGTGCCTGATGCTGGGAATAGCCCCGTGCTGGGAATAGCTGCTGCCATTTGCCTTCAGTAACAGGCGTTCCAACGCTCCTCTTGCTCTGAGAGTCAGTACAGAAAGAGCTAAGCTGGACAGCTTGTTCCCCGTCATGGGGAACATGGGCAAGCTTCAGTGTGGGGTCCAAAACGTCCCGGAAGGCTTGTTTCTGTAGCATTTGCAGAATGGAGGGGGAAGAATAAGCTGGGCTGGGTTTCCCGGAAGAGCTACAGAAACTTAAGTTTGTAATGAGGCTCGAAACTAAACCTAAACAATTGCTTGACTTGTTACTCCTGGGGAGCTGAGGTGTGTATGTTATCAAAATTGATAATGCTCTTTTATTTATTTTGTCACGTATCTATCTAAAACTGGTCACAACTCTCTCCAAACTCCAAATGTAAAAAGTTAGGGATAACATTTATTTAAGCTCTGTGTTATTTTCCATCTAACTGCAGAGACATCTTTGGGAAAATTAAAAATCAGATTTCTTAATCAAGCATAAGTGATTATGTCTTGTCAACGCAGTTGGAGAAGGACAGGGCAGCTTCCAGCTCTTCCAGACCAGGCCACATACGTCTAGCTGACTGAGGGCCACCACCAAGGGTGAGAGCTGGTGGAAGAGATGCCCAGGGTGATGGGCTCCATGTGACAAATTGTGTTTTGGCAGTGTAGGTTGTCCATCTCCAGCTCCCTGGCTCTCCAAGGCAGAGCTGACTTTTCTCACTTTTCAAGCACCGGTCTGTATCTACATCCAGGGGCTGGAGGCAGAGAGAAAGGACTTTGTGAGGCTCACAATGGAGTCCCAGATCGGTTCAGCCCGGGTCGGAAGGGGTTGGGCTGTCTCTTTGAGAACCCAAGGGTGTAGAGATCAAAGGTGTGGGTGAGTCAATTACAATTCACATTTGGTTCATCCATATGTTTGGGTATTTGAAAGGCTTCAATGGTCACACATTTTATATCTCTTATGCCCATTGATTAGTTAATCTGACACTTGCTTTCATCTGAATAATAATGGCTGTCATTCAGAATCCTCAGTGTTCAGGGAAAAGTCATTTCACTTGGGTTGTGCTCTAAGGCCTTGGCAGACTGGCCCACAGTGTTCTTTATGTACAAGGGCTTGAAGGACTTGGGGATGATTCAGCCTCATGGCTGGCTCTGGAAGAAAGTTGGCTCTGAATGAAAGCAGGGTGGGGTGCTGGAGGTTGCTGGTGGGCTTTGGCACATGTAGTTTTGTTCATAAGGTCCTTGCTGGTTGTCACCATAGCCATGGACCTGCCATTGCAGCGTGTGGGGTGTGGGGAGATGGCAGGGTTACACACAATGACAACCCAAGCTCTCAGAAAAGGCAAGCAGCCCCTCTTGAGTAGTGCCTGAGTGCTCTGGACTAGATCAAATCGTTGGTATGGCCATGTGAAGCCTTTAATTATGTGAATACCTTCTTAATGAGAAGCTGTGCTTTGCATCTGTTGTACTTGCTGCACAGCATCTCCACCAGCTGAGCCTGCTCTTTAAAGAGCTCTTGGCTACATGGCATTGACTGTTTATGACCACGCCATGATCCCAGGTAATGACTGGGCATAGAGGCAGTCTACAGACAGACCTGCTCCTTCATGTTTCCGTAATTGGCACCCGTCTCCCTCCTTCACTGGGAATTTCTCTCCTTTCCAAGGCTGGTTTGGTTCCTTCTGCTTTACCCCAAGTCGTGCAGTGTCACTGGGGACCCAGGGATGTGATGGCACCACAAAGCTGCAGCCTGATTGCCTCAATGGGCATGCTGGGGTTTTGTCCTGGAAATTAATTGTATTTTCTGTCTTTGATGTTTGATGTGAGGTGTCAAATGGAGGGAAGAGTTAGGAGGTTCATCCTGGCTACACTAGAGATGTTGGCAGAAAAAATCTCATTCTGGACAAATGTCTCACTGCCCTGGTCTGTTTACCATGGAGAGATCTTGGTTTCCAGTGCTACTCCTTTATGAGAGTGAATCACAAATCCATTAACAAATGAATTGAGGTGACAATCCCATTTGTGTTAAAATGCATTTAGGGATCAGTACTGAGAGGATCACCAGTGTATTAATTTGCCAGGCCTTTTGTTCCAACGGGTGGCAAAATTAGCTCATCCCAATGAGGGTCACACTGACCAGGCCAGTGCCCAGATTATTGATGGTTCAGGTTGTGGTTGGTGCCACCCCTCCCTTCTGAGAAGGAAGCAAGAGACTTTCAGAAGTTAATTAGATGTCTCAGCTGGGAATAAAGTCTAAACCAATTTTAAATTCTTGATGCAGTCAATGAGATGCTGAGGGTAATGAGCAGCTGGTGAGTACAGGATATGCTTGGTTGGTTGAGCACCCTCCTGATGAGTTGGTTTTCCTCTGATGAGTTTGTTCATTCCTGCTATTACTGGCCACGGGGAAGGTCCTCTGATGGTCAGAGGGGCATCCCCTACTCTTTTCCACAGCTGAGGAGAAGCCTCAGTGCTGCACAGTTTCCAGGCTGGTTTAGGTGTTGCTGAAGAGGCAGGTGGAGTCGTGCAGCTGAGGCTTGGCAGCACCTTGTTGGCATTACTTGGCCTGTGGAACATGTGTACATGAGAAAAGAAAGGAAATACGACCCTGTACATGTGTACAGAAAGGGCAGAAAAAACATAATTTTCTTTTTTCATCATGAAAATGGAAAGCTGGCTGTTTTCTGAGCTGTTGTTTTGAAGGTTTTTGCTGGGTGCCCATTGGATCCCTTTAGGTGCAGGAAGTGAATTCCTGGAGATCCTACATGGCTTTTTTAAAAAACTGTAGATGTAATTGTGTCTCAAGGTTTGTTTAAAGCCTAGTCTGGCCCTGGCCACCCTGTGAGATCCCTTTCCACATGCTATGGAAGATCTAGGGGTCTCTGGTTCAGATGGGATGTGGAAGATGTTCCAGGGCAGGTCAGTGCACAGAGGAAAGTGCTTCTGGGTGAGTAAAGTGTCCCTGCTCGCCTCCCTGCTTGGTTATGTCCATGGTGGGGAAGGGGAGCAGGAGCAGAGCTGCCACCAGTCCCTTTTTGAGGCTCTAACTCAGCACAGTGGTTCAAGCCTAGCTTTGGCATGTCTTACCCCAAGGGCAGACAAATCACTGGGGATACTCCTCCAGCATGGGTTATGATCCGAAGGGTGAGAGCTGGGGTATCACTCAGGTCTCCAAGGTTTATCAGGAGGCTTTTTTCTCTAATCATGGCTGTAAAGACCCAGAGGAGGAAGGCTGAACTTAATTAGGAGAAATGTGTGTCAAGGTGGCAAACAAAGTCCTCCCTGTGCAAATGCCGGACCACTGGCGCAGGTGTTTAACAAAGGGCAACGTTATCAGTGTAACTCATTACTGCCCATACACAGGTAAGGGCATTTGTTTCTGTGTGGGGGAAAACACAAAAGACCTCTCAGCAGGACTGTGATTTATGGATGTTGCATTAGGGGAACATGGTCCTACCTGTATCTTGCTGGAGTGGCTGTTGACTTGTATTTCCTTTTGGGGTTGGCTCTTTGCTATTTGGGTCGGGGTTTTTTTTCCCACCTTCTAGCAGAGTTGGAGCAAGTGAAACATGGTGGCTTGGCTGTGCCCCAGAGGAGAGGCAAAGCCTGGAAAGTTCATCTCCCTGTAGTGCTCTCCTGGGTAGAAATTTGTCAGGTGTTTGAGTGTCAGCTGTGGTGAACCAGGGTTGGCCACTCACATTCGGCTGCTTTTTGGTGGCTGGGGAGAGGCTGCTGCCATGGTTACTTAACCAGAAAGTTAATTTATGAGTGTGTGCCATAAAAATCTATATCCATATAACTGGCCTGGATTCCCACCCTAGAATGGCCCAAACCAGAGGTTGTTTATCTTGAACCAACTCCTTTTCTGGGAAACTGGGAAACTTGCCTCTTGCAGCACAGCTGCAGAAAGAGTGTGGCAGTGTGTTGCTGCCATACAGATGGCTGGGATAGGAGGTGTGGCCATCTCCCCCGTACTGATTACACCAGATGTGCCCTTTGGGTCCAAAGCGAGGCGTACCCTGCTCGCTGGGCTCACCACCTCCAGCACACAGCAGAACAAGGCACTGGAGCAGGGCCTGGAAGAGGAGGTACTGTAGGGATGAGGCTGGTGGGACAGACTCCTGTGGGCTACCTGGATTAGGAATACCTCCTGGTGTCCTAGCCAGGGCCAGGAGCCCCGGGGTGCCCTGGTGTCACAGGTGGGATGAGCCAGGAGGATGTTCTGCTCCATGTGTAGTGGCAGGTAGTTTGACCCTTGGATGAGTTGTGGTGCTACTTGGTTTGGGCATCTAATTCCTGAAACACCTGGTGCTCCTGGGACAGCAGCAGAACACCAACAGGCTGCAGTCTTTCTGCAGTGCCAGCTCTGTGTGCCTCTACACCCACTTCTGCTACCTCCAGATCCTCACATCTCTGATTATACCTGACTATATTGCTCCCTTTGCTGCAAGGATGCATTTTCCCAAGACCTAGGAGGAAGAGAGAGGTCTAGAAGACCTGGGAGGAGCAGTGCCTGGGGTGGTTTAACATCTTTGGGAGGATTAGTGCTGTTGGTAAGGTTAAGAGACAAAATTGGTGGGTGTGAGAGCTGTTTGGGGCTATGGACTCGATGGCTGAATGTACCACCAGTACTGGCTGGTGTTCCTGCCACGCTGGGGATTTGTGCCTCAGCCTTGGTGGAAGGGAAGGGGTGAGAGGGAAGAGGCTGTGGTGTGAGCAGTGGGCATTGGTGCCTCTTGGACGTGGCTGAGTGGCTGCTGCAGGGCAAGAAAGCTGACAGCAAGGAGTAGGCTTTGGTTGGGACTTGTGGGAACAGCCCAGTTCTTTTCCTGATGGAGCTGAAGCCAAACCCCTGAGATCAGAGTCTCTGTGTTAGTGTGGACTGTGTTAGTCCCACATCCTGTGCTGCAGGAGACCCTCCTGTCACCTGGGTACCATGGATGTGTTTTTGGATATCCCACCATTATGATTTCTTCGTCTGCTTTCAAGCCCATTCCAAGCCAGGCTTCCTTTGTACAGGCCTACTCTGAGCTAGCAAAAGCCTTGCAAGAGCTGTGGGGTTTTTGTCTTTTTTATTTGTCTCTGCAATTAAGCCAATAACTCCAGACCCCGACTCTTACTTTGCTGGGTTTTTTCTGGACAAGGACATTCTGTGCTTGCAGGTGCTGGCCCAGTCCAAATGCTGGTTTCAGTTTCCCACGAGGGCAGGATTGGTGCTATCTAAGTAAAGCTGACTTCAAGAATGTGTATCTCTGGTGCAAGGATGTGTTGAACTAGCACTCCTCAAGAGCAAAGCTTTGGCTTGCAATGAATCCCTAAGTGGATCTACCAAATCTTTACATAGTAGGAGGTTAGTACACATAATGTAAACTCTAGGCTGTAAATTCTTAAGGGAGGAGAAGTTGCTGGTCTTTCTGGTTGCAAAAGAATAGGAGGCAGAGGCAGTCCAGAGAATTTATTTTTTACCAGAAATGAGTTGTAAGCACTGAAATGTCTCCGGATGCCTAAAATTCTTCCTCTTTCCTCCCTTTCAGGCTGTTGTCTATTTAATTAATTGAGAAAAATGTTTCTACAGCTTTGCAATAAGCTCTTGCACACTGTGACAGTGATCTTGGCTTGTTACAAGCCTGCAAATGTTGCAGCTCTGGAGTAGTTGCTGATTTCCCAGAGCGAGCAGAGCTGAGCTGCTGCTTCTGGTGCAAGTGCTGGGGACTCACACTGGTGGCCTCCAGGTGCCAGAAGAGAAGGAAGAGGATTACACTGGTGCAAGTGAGGCACTCCTGCAGGGATCAATTCCAGTTAAACACTCCGACGGGGTGTATGAGGAGGTGTCATGGAGCAGGAATAAAACACACAGTTTGGTGGAGACGGTGCTGCGATCTGCTGATACAGGGGCTTTACTCCCAGTTTGCCAGTTAGCTCAGTCATATTTCCTGCTGAGTTCAGGGGATTTTCCCCCCTTAAATAATGAATTTCACAGAACTTCTCTCTCCCTGCTCTGCTTTTAAACAAAACCAGTCTTTTTGTCCTTTTTGGGGGAAATAGAGACAGATTAGAGTAAGCTCACATGACTTGACCAGTGGGCAGCACAGCCCAGTGATGCTGGGCAATATTCTAAAGAACTCACCCATAAAGAGCAATTAGCTTTTAATTGTGGCACTGCCGCCTGCCCGGGGCTGCAGGAACAGCGCCGGGCGCTCTTTGTCGCCGGAGCGGCACCGGGGGGACCGTCGGCTGTGAAAGGGGGGCGGTGGTGACCGAGAGGAAAAAGATGCTCATTTCAGCCCCACCCCCTTACTGCGCTCAAAAGCTCTTATTTTTGGAGCGAAGCACTATTGAAGCATCGGGACAATGGAGCCCAAATCCTGCTGGGGGAAGGGAGATGCTGGCAATTGCATCTTTTGTTGCTTTTCCTTCTTTACTAGCCTATGGCCTCCCCCACCCCTCCAAGAAATCCACATAGATGCTTGCTAGATGATAATGCAATCACTTTCTTGGGACCTTGCTAATAGGATTATAATTATTACTGAAGATGAACTGGAGTGAATAGAATATTTACCATTTCATCTTAAATTATTGTAAATCCTTCCAAAGCAGCCCTTTGATATGTAAAGTGCTGCTCCTCTCCCCCCAGTGAAGATAATTATTTAGTGGAAGTTCAGAGCTTTTAAGTATGGTGGGGAGTAGAAAAAGGCTTCCATGTTTACATAAAGAGAAGAGGAGGGCCTGTGTAATGAACTGGGGATGTTGATGAATATCTTGCCTGGCTCCAGCAAAGGAGGAGGGAAAGTTCTTGCTTAGTGGTTGTAACATCTTGCGCTGTTATTTGGGGAAGATGTGAAAAAATAATTGGAAATATGAGCCTTCCTAATCCAAGGAGAGATTCGCATCCCTGCAGCCTGTGTTCAGCTGGTGCATGATCTACCCAGTGACAGTGGCAACATTCTGAGTTTGCTCTGTAGGGCTGGAGGAGTTTCTTTTTGAGGAATGACCGAGTAGCCTGCGAGTCCTCAGCCTGGCAAAAAGATTTCTTGGGGGAAGATATTGCCAGACTTGGAGCTAGGTTGGAGACAGGGGGAGGGATGGACTCGTGTGATGCTTCCAAGGGACTTGGGGCTGTGGTGTGAGGGCAGGGGCTGTGGAAAATGGGCAAAGCAAGGAGCCTTGCCTTGGATGGGCTGTGCATGCGGAGGTTCAGGAGGAATCATAGAATGTCCTGGGTTGGAAAGGACCTTGAATATCCCCTCATGTCATCCCCCTGCAGGAATACCACCCACGAGAGCAGATTTCTCAGGGCCCCATCCAACCTGGCCTTGGACACTTACAGGGATGGGGCAGCAACCTAGACAAAGGGTTGGAAGAGACATTGACTGAGGATTATTAGAAGGATGAAGTACGTCAGGCACAAGAAGGCCTCTGGAGCTGAATTTGAGTGGAGACTGGGAAAGCAGTCCCAGCTGTGCAACGCGGAGAGGGGACGACAGGGCCATCTGCTCTGCCCCACATCTCCCCACTCCCCAGACCTCTGATGGGGTCTTTTATCTGCATCAAAGGAGCTTAGAGCAGACTCCAGAGCCAGACCAGAGCCTGCTCCTGTGGGGTACATGGTGAGGCCGCCATCTCTTTGGTCCCATTAAAGCCCCAGAACACTTTCATGATGGGTACTCTTCACACACCATTATTGTCCTCTCCCTCCTTTAATCCCCCAAATTCCCCTACAAGTGAGAGGCAAGTAGCACATTTGGGGGCAGGGAGCAAGGAGGGTGAGAAAAACATTAATTTCAGGCTGGCATATTTTTTTCCTTCTTTCCCTTCTCTTTCACCTACTCCTTTCTCACCCCAAAGTTCATTAATTCCCATCATCTGGTTTGTGTAATCGTCGTGGTGAGTGTTTGACGGAGCTGGATAGGGTTACATCCATTTCAAAAAGGCCGAGGCTGGTTCCCAGCCATTCCCTTTTATTGTTGTATAATTTGCCAACCCAAACAACAGACTCCTGCTTGAGACAAAGGCACACATGTTGCTCTTACCACTGGTCATAAAAAGAGGAAAGACTGCCTGCTACTGTACAGGTCTGTGGTGCAACAGCAGCTGAAGCCAAGGAAAATTTTGGTAAGATGATGTGTCAAATAATAAAGCAGCAAGCACTCGCACCCCCAAAGAGGAATTTGCTATTGCTTCTTCTCTCTCTTTCTTCCTGTTTCTCCATCTCCCTCATTCCCCCATTCCATTGCTGCCACCAGAAAGCAGAGTCAAAGCCAAGAAGGGAATTTTGAAGCCAGTTGACCTATGTGCAGGTGGCAGGGTTTGTGATGCAATTAAAATTCTTTATTACTTTAACAGTCTTTCCCAGAGCTGGACATGTTCTTGCTTTTAAGTAGTATTGCTGGGATTCAATGGTTTTGTGATCAGCCATACAGGGAAAAGGGCCTGATAGGGTTGGGATGGGACCAGTGTGGTGGCCTGGGGAGCTGAGCTGGTGATGTTGTGGGGTTTCGATTACCAGAGCATCTCTGAGCTCTTGCTCATGGTCAGGTGCCAGCATGGGGCTACAACTGTGTGGTTTTAATCCAGCCCCTGGCTGCTCTTACCAGCACTGTGCACTTTTCCCACTTTCTGACAGCAACATGCTGCCTCGGAAACTGGGAACAACTGACTATCACCTTGGCAGAGGAGATGAGATGTTAGGCAAAGCTACCACTGATGGAGGTACCACCCCATCCTTCCCTGGGCATCTACAGCTCTTGTTCGAGATATTAGAATTAGCTCACTTCGCCTAAATTTATTTATTGAGACGGGGAGAAAAGAAAAGGCAGAGAAGCAGCAAGAATTAGAGTTAGAATTGGCTGTTGCAGTAAAATCCTCCTTAAAAATGTTTGGCTTAAGGTGGCAGATAGACTGTGGTGTGAAATGAGCCCTTTGACTTTGATGGGATCCTGGCTGGAGCTGAACAGGACCATTCTGGGATGGGCACAGGGTACCAAACTGCCCCTGGGATGGGGACAAGACAGAGGGAGATGCAGCAGACTGGAAAGCCTCAACTTCTGAGGGGATGCAGCTTTAACCTCCCTCATCTTCTGCTGTTCCAAGCAGGCACCACCGTGCCTGTTAGCTTTCCAACCTGTAAATTAAAAATGCAGCAAAAATCTTAAATTCATCATGTGCGTTAAGTTGTACCATGTTCTGGGTTGTTCTGGTTCTGGCTGTACTTTAGCTTGGTGTCATCTTGGGTTTTCAAACCCTCTGTCATTGCTCTGGAGGCTAGAAGATCTGTTTTTCCCCTGGGATGGGAGAAGAACTTTGGTGTTTACCTTTTGTATTTCTATTTACCTTCTCACCATAGCTTTTCAGTCTAATTTATGCAGTTTCTTGGACAGCCTCTTGGGAGGATTTGGGGGGCACTTTCCCCAGAAAAAAATCAGATCATCAAAATTTGGTTTTCTGAAATGGAATTGCTTTTTATCTTCTTGAAAGACAAATCAGTGAGGGATGGGGTAGAAACTGGCCAGAAATAGATTGGATGTTCCATGTGTGCAATGCTGGGCTGCAAAGCAAATGGTTCTGGGTTACAGACCTGAATTTGGTGTGAATGTGGCTGCTGTGCAAAATAGTTTAACTTGCTTTTCCTCCCATTTCCCATATTTTCCTTGCTTCTAGGGAACAGCTATGGAGGGAAAGTCTAGAAATTCTGCACTAAAGGTGGTTCTTGCTATATTTACTGGCAGAGCTGCTCTGGGGACTGCTGTGAGTGCTCCCCAGCCTGCATCTCATAGCTGTATCCAGGTCTGTGGTGTTTTATCCTGACCATAACAGCATTTCTCCTGCTTTTACAACACCCCTTACACATCTGTCCATCTCCTCTGGGAACTTTTGTCACCTTTTGCCAAGGGAAACAGGAAGCACAGAGGACTGAGGAAGTGTGGTGGTGCAAAGCAGGGGGGTTTGAGACTGGAAGATGCCACTGCTGCAGCTGCCTCACAGGACAACCCAATTTTAAGACTTACCTGTGGGACTCATTATTTGAATGTGTTGGAGCAGGGGGAACATATCCCAGAGTGATGGATATGATCCCAGCTGGGTTGCTTCAGGTCCTGGATGGGAATATATCCAGCATGAAGCTTTCGTCAGAAAGGAAAGCTCACCCACTCAGCTCTGGGGCTTCTGTTGGGCAGCAGGACACCTGAGCGTGCTGGGCCTTGGCCGGGCAGCCTGACGGTGACCCCACCACGGGCAGACAGTTGTGTCTGCCTAGCCCTGCTGGGGGCTCCGGCACAGTGGGAGGAGAGTGGGCAGAGTTTATCCCAGCAGGTGTTTGCCATGGCAGGAGGGGCACG
This sequence comes from Polioptila caerulea, assembly GCA_013397295.1. NCBI lineage: Eukaryota > Metazoa > Chordata > Aves > Passeriformes > Certhiidae > Polioptila > Polioptila caerulea. Next base: position 111,410 of record VYXF01010180.1, on the reverse strand, counting down.
GCAACAGACATCCCCAGGGATAAGACCAGACACCACTGATATGACCACTGCTCTGCCCCGCACTGGTCTGTCCCACCTATGGCAAATAATGCAGCAACAGGTTGTGGGGGTCCTCTTGCCCCCCTGACCTGTTCCTCCTTGAGAAGTAGCAGCAGATTAGCCTGCAGCCCCTCTGTGCAGACAAAAGCTGCCACAAAGGGCATTAGGCTTCAGGACTGGATTACCATGTGGCCACCTGTCATCCCCACTTTGTAAATTTATCTCACTCTGGGTCCGGTTTTCACATTGGAGAAGTTTACACTTAAAAAAACCCCATAAAATCCCCTGCCCAGTGCCTCTCCAAGCAACAGCCTGGCTGAGTTCATCTTAGTATCCCTTCTTATTCCAGGCTTCAGAGCTGCATGGGGCTGGGGATTAGGGCTGTTTGAATGAAGAGAGCCTTTATTACATTAGTTTAAGTGGTTAATAGGTAAAGTAGGCCAATCCATCTTTAGACTAAGCCTATCACTTCGCCTACGAAGGGTGCAGGCTTCACTGAGGAAATGTTCATTAAAGGAAAAGCTTTTCCTCCTGTCCCTCTTGACATGTTAATAGCTCAGGGTTAGGGGCTTGCTCTTTGCCTTTGCAAAATTCACAGCTGTGCAAAATTCATAGCTGTGCTCACACAGCAACTTCCCCTCCTCGCTGGGACTTAGCTGCTGGCAGCTCTGCCCTAGTCAGCAGTGCTGAGCCTGCTGGAGCTTTGGTGGGTGGGGAACAAAGGGTGCTGGGGGTCTGCTGGTGCTCCTCATCCTCATTGCCTTCTTCCATGCTCAATAAGCAGGTGCCTCACCCCTTCCCAAGCAGGGAAGTGGGGATGGAGTTCAAATGACAGGGCGAGGCAGTGCTTTGGTGCTGGGACTCTGTTCTGTGGGATGTTCTCAAGGCCAGAAGTACTCGTGAGTTTGAAAGGATTAGACAGTTCATAGGCACTGTGAAATGAGATGATTTGGATGCAGATGCTGTCTCCAGAGGTCTTTGAACTCCGGGTTGCCAGAAAGGCAGGAGGGATGGCTTGCCAAGGTTTTCATACTATGTTTTCTACTACAGTTTCCGCTATGGCCTGCAGTGCTGTCTCCGTCTAGCCCTGGGTCTCAGCTGAGCTCCCTGCATTTTTCCACAGCCTGATTCCCTCTCTCATCCCCCTTTGCTCTCCCATATGGACAACAGTGACAGCTGAACCTCTGCCTTTCTCACCTTGTGTCAGACAGTGCTGTCAGGAGCTGCCCATGTCTCCGTGCTGCCTGTGAATCCTCCATGGAAACAGGGGCTCCACAGTGGTCACAAGCTGTCCCGGGGTGATCTGTATCCACCTCTCAGCTGAAAGTGGGTTTCTGCTGGATCCCAGTCCTTTCTCCCAAGGGGCTGCATCCTGCCAGGACATCGTGGCTTCTCACCATCACAGCTCCCCTTTCCCCTCCCAAAGCAGGGGAAAGCAGGGGCAGCTGTAGTTTAGCATTCCCCTTGCTTCTTGGAGCCCCAGGAACAGATACGTTCAGGTCTGGATCTGGTCTTCCTTCCAACAAAACATATGTCCAGTGTGTTGTGTTGGAGCTGTAGTGCTCTGCTGGGCCAAGTTGCCCTTCTCCAGCTGTGGCTTGAATGGGAATTAACTCTTGGTGATTTTTTCCACCACTGTGAGTTCAGACCAGCCAACGTACCAGTTCCTTCTGTCCCTGAGGCTCTGCTGCCTCTGGCTGCCAGCATGATGGGGTGCCTCTGTGGGAGATTATGAGAACCATGGGAAAGCTCCTCACAACTGGCATGCCTGTTTTAATGCCTAGTGTTTTTTTATGCCTGTGCATTAAAACTTTGCTTTCCTGGATGTGGTGTTGTCAGAGGTTCAAACCACATCCATGGGCCACAATATTTGACTTCACTTGCAGCCGTCTTCCTTTCATGCAGATGCTTTACAAACAAAGCAGAGTCTGAGACAATCTTGCGGGTCCTCATTTTAGGCTATGCCTGGCACCAATGTGGGTACAATGAAGGGAGAGCAGGAGCAAGTGTCTGAGTGCTGTTTTTGGTGGATCCAAGTCTTGTAGGTGGGTTGAAGGTTCTATTTCTACCTCTGCTCACCTCAGCCTGGGTGGGCCAACCTGAGTGGAGTAGGTGTGTCAATGTGCTTTGCTCTGCTTTGCTTGCTGTGATGGGTCACCAGCAAAATGTTCTTAAATTGCCAAGAATTCAGTCTCTCTCCAAAAATAAGAATCTGGGATGATTAGACTTGCCCAGAACTGAGTGCTTTAAGCTGCAACTGAAACAGTGTGGATCCAGGAGATGAGCTGCTCTGCTAAGGGACTGACACCAGGCCAATGGATACCTCTTAGGTAAAGAGTTACTCCCTGCTTTCTTCCACTTATGGTGTGCTCCTCTGTATTTGCTGAAATGCTAATTAGGAACCTGTGTTTCCCAACTGGATCAACTGACTTGGCACTCCAACCCTAGCAATTTCCTCCTGTTTCACAGCCCAGCCCTACCCAATGCCTTTCTTGTGCAAAGAAGGGAAAAATAAACCTTGCGTCATTCCCGTGAGACTGATAAATACTGGCTGTAGTAGTCCTGGAGGAGAAATCAGTCCCAAAATGCAGGGCCCCATACAACCAGTAATCTGTTGAACCTGACCTAAAACTGAAGGGCTTCAGTGCAACATGGGCAACCTGAGAATGTTTTGGGAAGCTTTCTCCTCTCTAGGCAGGTCCCAGCCACTAAGGACTTCATGGGTGGAAAACAACCTCTTAAATCAAGCTGAAAAGCAGTTGGTGGCCAGTGCAGGGTGTAGAACTTGCGTTTCATGGGGCCATAAAAGGAGACACCACTTAGTGAGCGAATGTCGAAATCAGCATCAGCCCACGACAAATTTAAGAGTTGCTCTGAGCATTACTGGCCCTATTCTGTGACGGCATTATGGGGTTGCAGAGTTGGCCAGAAAGGCGAAGGATTAGTCAGAGTTTTATTCTGATTGCTGGCTTTGGTACACACACTAGCTCCTGCCTTCCAGAAGCTCTCACATCCCAGGTGTCAGGGTGACTAGATGATTTTTAGACCAGTGTGATTTTCATCTGGATGTAAAACTCCACTTGTGTGGACTTGAAATCCCAGCCTTCAGGGTTGCCACCACCTCTGGCCATGACTGGAGGTTTCCACAAGCTGATATCCTCTTCCTCCACAGTCCAGCTTGTCTATCACCACATCTCCCAGACTGCCATGAGATCTGGCACAGGGAGTGTCTCCCACCTTGGGTCTATGGAGAAGGCCTTTATGGGCAGCCTCTAGGCACAGCTCACAGGGAGGATGGAGGTGCAGCCACTGGGTGCCACTTGCCATAAACACATTGCACAAAGGGAATGCCAGAAGCTGATGAAGTAAAATACCAGGTACGTTGTGAGCTCAACAATAGTTGCAGAAATAGCTACTGACCAAATTTCGTAGACATGGGATGATTTTCCATGCAAACAGACTTCTCATTCCTGGATACCCTGTTATTTACCCTCAGAACAGATTGGCCAGTTTTCTTCCCTTGAGTTCTTAATCAGGGAAACCATTGGCTTCAGCACGAATTATCAATGGCTGTTTTAATTGCAGGGGCCCTGGTGATCTTTGCTGTGGAAGCCCAGGAGCAGTGAGGGCAGAGATGGCTGTTGGGAACAGCCTTCGTGCGGTGTCTGATGGCTGAGGGAAGAACAGCTTCAGGCTTGCAGATCACACACTGGCTGCTTATTTCTCTGTGCTGGGTGGATGCTTTGAAAACTTAATCAAGTTTTATAGCTTTAATTTTGTGCCTGACTCCCCTTTTGCCTTTTCTTTTCAACTGTCTCGTAACCCAGAGCAAATGAGTCTGTTTGGGCTATAAAGGGAAAGAACTGGCGAACGTTCTAAAATATTTTAGCTTGCCTAGTGAATGATAGGAAAAAATTACTCTTCCTGCTTCATGCCACTTCCATCATTCCTGCAAGCTCCCTATTCTTTCCCCATGTGGTTAATTAAAAATAGCCAGTGAATAAGGTGGAATTGCTGAAAGCTTTACGTTTTAAAAGTACTTTGTGAAGGTATGCCCTGCCCATGGGCTAGGGTTGTACTCTCCACAGTTGTATCCCATATCCTGACCTGCTGTAACCTGTGGGGCAGTGCTGGGGTGGGGCTGTCCTCTTTGTCTCCTGGACTGGGATGTGCTGAAGATGCCACGGGCAGCTATTGATGCCCTTTCTAGTTCATGTGAGGAAATAATTGATAGGGAATAGTAAAGCAGGGGGTGAAACTAGGTGCAAGAGGACACCTGTGAGTGAAGTCCTGCTGTTGGCAAGCCAGGGAAAAATTGCACCCTTTTGCCTGAATTGGGAAAAGTTTTGCATTTGGTATGCTGAGGGAAAGTGAGGGGGACATGCTCTAGGAATCTCCTGCTTTTCTGCTGTACCATCATCTCATTCCCATGGGGAAATGAGCTCTGGATTGGGGCAGAGGTCTCAGTGGTGTTGACATGAGCCAGAGCAGCCACCTGGTGCAGCTCAGGACCCATCCTGACCAGTCTAGAGCTGGTGTGGTACATGCAGCCATGGTCCAGGCACAGGCTGTAGCTCAGCTAATCCACTCATGGATAACTGGAGGATTACTCAGCTGGATTTCTAATACAGTGGCCTTTAATAATAATCCCCCCCTAATCGCTAAATCAATGGGAAATGGATTTCTCTGTATGATCCAAATGGCTTGTCAAGGCATTTTAGGGAGAGGAATTCTTGTATATCTATGTGTGAACACACATGTAAATGCATATGGAGGTTTTTGTTCCTCTTCCTTGCCCTTCTGACCCACATGTGTGTGTTTTGCTGGCAGGGACCTGATGCCCAGGACCCTGGAGGGGCAGATCACCATGGAGAAGACCCCCAGCTACTTTGTCACCAAGGAGGCCCCGGCCCGCATCTCCTCCATGTCCAAGGGCACCAAGCTCATCGTGGTGGTGCGGGACCCCGTGACCAGAGCCATCTCGGACTACACCCAGACGCTCTCCAAGAAGCCTGACATCCCCACCTTCGAGAGCCTGACCTTCAAAAACAGGACTACGGGCCTGATCGACACCTCGTGGAGCGCCATCCAGATCGGCATCTACGCCAAGCACCTGGAGAACTGGCTCCTCTACTTCCCCATGGGGCAGATCCTCTTTGTCAGTGGGGAGAGGCTGATCAGCGACCCCGCCGGGGAGCTGGGCAGGGTCCAGGACTTCCTGGGCCTCAAGAGGATCATCACTGACAAACACTTCTACTTCAACAAAACCAAGGGCTTCCCGTGCCTGAAGAAGGCGGAGGGCAGCAGCAAACCCCACTGCCTGGGCAAGACAAAAGGCAGGACCCACCCTGACATCGACCAGGAGGTGGTGCAGAGGCTGCGGGACTTCTACCGGCCCTTCAACATGAAGTTCTACCAGATGACAGGGCAGGACTTCGGCTGGGACTGAGCCTGGCATGGCAAAGTCCCTGTTATTATTTGTCCAGCACCGTTTGCTTATATAAAGAGATATATATGTATGTAAAATGTACAGAAATCTATTTTATAATAATTTATTTTTAATTCCTAAGCGATTAATTCACTAAGCTGCCTAACCACACTGGCTAGAATGGTAGCCTGTAACCTGTTTAACATTCCACGGTGTGTAATTCTAATGTCTCTCCTTTCCTTGTTTTTTTCCCCTTTTGCTTTCTCTTTGGTTTGGTTTGTAACAGACAGTGCTTCCACTTTTCCTAAACAGAATTTGTATTTAAAAATCAAAAGGAGCAAGGGAGGGAAGGGAGGGAGGGAAAGCACAAGTTTATTTTTGTTACGGGTATCTGGCCTTTATAAACACTTGCTTTCCCTATTCCAGTGTCCCAGTCTCTGCTCCGCTGTTGTGCTCCCTCATCCCACAGTTTTCTGGTTAGTTCCACAGCCCTGGGGGGTGTTTCTCTGGGGTGGTGGGAGGAAGGCTGGGCATCCCTGCACCCCACATACCTCTGCTGAGCAGCAGCATGTTTTCCCAGGGGCTGTAAGCGTGGGAACCCCAAGCCATAAGGCTCCTGCTCAGGATTGCCAGGAGGGCAATGTGCTCTTTTTCCAGCAGAGAAGCTGCAGAGCCTGTTGCATGGGCAGAGCTCTCCTCAGTACAGTTTTCCTTCCTGCTTTTTGTCCAGGAGGTTTTTTCCCACAATCCCTCTATGCATTTAAAATCTGTATTGCAGAACAAATGTAAAATACTGTGTCTGTGTCTGAGATGAGTGGTGCTGGTCAGAGTGACTTGCAGAAAGTGTCGCTAGAGGAATACCCATGCACACTGGGCACTGCTGGGCGATGGCAGTGCCTGCAGCACATGGAGCACCCTCCACCCACCAAAGACACCAGCAGAATAACCGGGAAAACCTCAGGTGTCTGCCTGGCATCGTGCCCAACATGGAGCATGTCCCAGGACACGGCGCAGGCACTGTTACCTCCAGCCCCACGGCCACTGCAGCACCTCCCAGTACATGAGAGCAGGGAACATCACCCTTAGCCCTCTTAATTCCCATCACTTTTTGGTCCAGCACTCTACCCATGGTCTCTCCCAAGGAGCATCATTTGCTTAGAGCCAAGGAGAAGTGCTGCTTTGCCAACAAAGGTGAATATGTAGGAAGGCAGGGAGGAATCTGGGCGCACTGGGGTTGGGGTATTCCTGGCAGTCCCTGGGTGCCCTGGCTGAGCACAGGGGTAGCAGCCAGGCAGGACGGATGGCTCCAAACATGCAACCATTAACCTGAATTAAATCCTTCTCTTTGGGTGTAAGCAGTTCCTGTGGGACTCCAGGACAGGTTAGGTGGGCTGTCCTGAGAGCTCTGCCAGCTTTTTGTGAGCTCAGGAGGTCCTGGTGAGCACTATGTGTGTCCAATGCTTTATCATTGCTGTCAGAGGTTCTGCCAGCTTGACTGGAACACTTTCAGAGCAAGGTGGCAGCAGAAATTATTTTCTCATTGAATTTTTAACAGAAACAGAGCTATGATGTCTTTGGGCAGCAAAACTCCCCACGCCTCACCTGCAGCACCGAAATGATGCACTACACCAAGCATCTCCTGGTGTTGCTGTGGGAGCACTGCCATAAGCAGCATGTCTGAAACTGGAAACAACAAAAGCACCAATGGGCAGAACATCTAATTTCACTTGCATTGGCTATAGAAATCCATGCCCTGTACCTCTCCAAAGTTACCCACAGCTCCCCCTTGGAGCTGCCCATTACTGAGCTGTGCCCAGCTGTGGTGGGGCCCATTCAGTGGTGTTTCCCATATGTTTGTTTTACTTTTGCAGCCTCCTCACTCTTTCCTGCCCCCTCCATCTCTCTGCTGTGGCTGTTGGGTGATGAAAACGTTCCTCAGAGCCTGGGCTGCTCTGTCTGAGTCTCGATGTAGTCGTGCTCCAGAAGACAAGGAGCAGGCTTGGCTCTGGGTCTGCTGCAGGTGCCAGGGAGCTGCCCCTTGGAGTTTTGTTTAAACCTGGATGCTTTTGGTGTGGCTTAGCAGGGTCACACCTTCAAAGGGATTTAGGGGCTCACACCACTGTGTGTGGGTTCACACTTGGGGTGCAGTGCATGTGGGTAACTTCAAGGGAAGGGAGATTTTAAGCATAACGTCATCAGGCTGAGCTGCCTACAAAACTGCTGTGAGCAGAATGCAAATCCCTCCTTGGGGTTTGCAGCCAAACACATCTTCCCACAAGCAGGGAAGTTCTTCTTGCCCTGAGCCATTTCTAGTGAAGAAATGACACTTTGGGCCAATGCAGTCTGACTTCAGGGGGTACAGGTGGGATGTGGGACCTGCTGGGCCGTGCGGGCTGACACTCCCTGCTTTCCCCCTGTCCTGCAAAATCCAGCTGCAGGCCTGAGTGGCTGGGTGGAACTATGCACTTTTGAGGGGTTTGGCTTCAACTCCAGCCTGGTCCCTGGCTCTATTTCGTGCTGCCAGGACAAATGCAGAAGCGTGTCTGCTTTATCCCAGCCCCTGCCACTGTTGGGTGACTGAGAGGAAGGAGCTGCACACACTGAGAAGAAAATACTTCCTGGTGGAAAAACAAGTGATTTTTGGTTCTCAAAACCTCAGTCTTCCTTCTAGCAGCTTATGCAATACATGTAAAGAAGCTTGACCTCTCCACTTGGCCCTTGGGTGAGCTCCCAGCCATGGCTGTGACCCTTCCCAGAGCGTTGCCCTGGTGGAGCCTCCAGGACCTGAGGGTTGGCCTGGGCTCCTTTCCAGGCTCTTCCCTCCAGAGTGTGCCAGCTGCTCAGTGCCCAGTGAGTTTTGCATCCCCTACGTCTTCCTTGCTTTCCTGGAAAGAGGTTTTTAATATCTCAATGCCTTCCTCAGCTGCACAGCAGAGTGTGGGCTTAATCTGTATAATCAAGCCCTGCTGCATAGAACTCTTGTGGAGCAAACTTTTTGGAGAGTAAAAATACGGAGAGTGAGGAATAACTCTTCTAACCATAAGCAAATTGTTGTCCTGACTCAATATCCTTCACAATGAAGTCTGCACTAGACTTTTTATGTACAAAGGCCTTATCTAACGAAAATGACAATGAAGGTGAATTCTCTGTGGTGTTCATCTGGTTGCTAATATTCGAAAGAGTGCATTTTTTTTTAATATCCCCTCCTTATTTTTTTAAATTAAGCTTGGAGGTGTGATTAGAAGTTTGGTTGGTTGATTTTTCTTTCACATTGTAACATTAATTTATGGCTGAGTTTCATTCAGTCCTGTATTCAGGAGTGCAGTATAGCTATTAGTGATGTGTTGTCTGTAACATGGTTCTATAGTGTAGTAGCCAATTTGTAAAAAAAAAGAACAAAATAGAAAGAAAAACAAACAAACAAAAAAAAAAGCCACAAAAAAGAAAATCTAAAAAAAAAGTATATGGAGTATTTTGTGGTATGTACAACACAAATTAATTTTACAAAGAGAAAGATGTTTCTAGGAAAATGAAATTCTGATAATTCATACTATTTGTATGAACAAATAAAAACTCTATTTTACGAAGTGACAGGCACAGCTGTGTTCATTTGGGAGGGTTGGATGTGCTGGCCCCTGCACTGGCTCGTCCATCCCAGGACTGTCAGTGGTGTGGGGCTGATCTGTCCCACTGGACACGCCTCAGAAGAGACCTGAGGGATTACCCTCGGCCCTGCTGCAAAAACTGGATGGGCTCAGGGATGCTCCAGGACAAACTCAGTCCTTTACAGCTGCAGTGGGGAACCTCTCTGGTGCCAAGTTACTTTTCCAAAGCTTTGCTCTTACTGTAGTGATGCTGATCCAGCCTCCAGGGTTGGTGGTTGCTGTTGCTCCCTACACACTCAGCATTTTTCAACATAAAACTTCATTATCACTAAATTCAGAAGAGTCCCAAGCCAGTGCTATACACAGCAACACCTGAAGAATTATACAGATTTAGGTAATGTACCAAATGCCACTAAAAATGAATTTAAATAATTTCATATTTCTTTGCAAGCCTTGCATCTGGTGCAGAGTAATTGATGGTACTGTTTCAGATTGTCCATTTTTTGGAGACCTTCTAGCGAAGGAGTCAGAACAGAACACAAGATTTAATTTAGCAATTTCGGAAGAATTTAACCTGGAAACCTCCAGCTGGTCATGGCTGTAATTAGCTGCTCCCAAATTCTGGCAATGCTTAAACTCTATAGGTGTCTCATTTTTTAAAAATGTAGCTTTTACTTTAACATTCCCACAGAACTTTCAAGCAGCCCAGCTGGATGACCTCAGCTTGATGGAGTGAGCTGCTCCTTACCTCATTCTCACCTCCCCTTGATTTTGTTCCAAACCAGGTGTGAATGCCCCAGCAGATGTCTGTCCTGGAGGCAGCCTGGATCTGAGTTCACCCTAATTTTACAGCAGCTCATAGACCCCTGTCCCTTATTTCTGTATTTTATATGAGATGCTCAGGTCTGTGTTGGAATGGGTGCAGGTGCTTTTCCTTCACAGGGGGGTTGGTGCTGCAGAGGAAAGGGGAGTCCTTGAGTCCTTGTGGAGCTCAGCATCTGCCCTGTCCTCTGTATGTCCCAGAAAACTATTCCCAGTGGTACCTGGGCTTGTGGATATCAGAGATTCATTCCCCAGTTTGGTTTGGGGACCATTGTCAGGTGCTCTTTTGGCAAGAGCATCTAGAAAACAAGGATAAGGATGGCTGTGGTTCGTGGGGTCCTGGATACAGGGAAGGATTTGCTCTGAAGAAGGCAGGCTGGAGGGTCTTCTTGTAGATCAGGGAACCCCAGCTGAAGGAGGAAGTTCCTGAAGGCAAATGGATGATGAAGAGGTAGGTGAGACTGCTGAAATGTAGCTGCTAAACATGGTGAGAGCCACGGTAATTTACTTTTTCTCTTGGTGTCAAACAGGTCTCTGCAAGCAAATGTGGCATATCTAGGGGAGATGCTTGGGCTTATGGCAGCATCCCAGAGAAGCATCACCTTGCAGGGATGAGAATACATGGAGCAGGGAGGAATCCACCTGAAAGGGTGGAGGCAGCTGCCAGGAATATCTCTGTGTGGCACTCAGAGAGTGTTGAGACCTCCCTGAGAAAGGTGAGGGAAGGTTGAAATGAGAAAGGATAACCTGGAGAGGCTGTAAGCACTAGGGAAAGGTCTGGATGGGGATCTGGGAGGGCAAGAGGTGCTGGCAAATCTTGGAGTTGAGTCCATGCTAACAAAGGTGTTGAAAAAAGTTGGTAGGTTTCAGAAGTAGAACCACATTTATTGAGCTTTGGACCAAAATGATTCATTTAAAAGCACCTTGAAGCTGAGAAGGTTTTCTCTGGGGCCTGTTTTCAGGAAGACATCTTTATTATATATGTTTGTTTTCCTTGTGCCTGGTATTCAAATGGGTGGGAGTTTATGCTGCTGGCAGTCCCAGATCCCCAACCATCAGGGTACTGTAGTTTTGTTTTTTCTCCCCTTCTAAAATGTTACCTAGCCACTAGATCTATATGTAAATTGCTTTATTTGAAGCTAAACTATTATCCTCCAATTTCTCTCTGTGGTTAAGAATCATGGTGTTAAAACTTTTTCTAATGCATGTATTTAGAAAGGTAATGATATTGGCTAATTGGTTATAAATCATTCAAACATTTCTATGCAAGGCAATTGTTCAGCAGCTTGTTAAATGGCTTTTTTATTAGAGAGAGGAAATCCTGTGTCCAGTGTTAGGGCTGGTACCTTCAGCTGGGATAATAGTTTATGGCTATTATAAGTCCTCAGACTTTCCTGTAAAACGGGATTCCCCGCCTTTATTTACAGATTAAAATTAATTTCTTTGAAACACGTGATTGTTGCAGGGTCCTACAGCCTAATTCACTGGGAGAGCAGGTGGTCCCAAACATGTAGTAGGTTGCCTGATCTCATTGTCTCAGCTCTTCTCACCAAGCTGTTTACTCTCTTTTCCTCCTGCTGCTTTCCCTTATTTTCCTGCTTTCCCTTATTTATTCATCCAGACCATGATTCAGTCCTGCAGGACTTTTAGATCTGACTTCTGCCTCCACAGTTTGCTCTTCCCCCTGAGCAAGGGGCTTGCAAATAGGATTGATTGCAAGAATCAGCCACTTCCACTGGAACAATTTGCTTAAGAACTGGAGAGCATCATCCTCCAGGAATATTATTTGCAACTATTTGTACAGTCAGCTCTAATTGTGAGGCTTAATTCATGCTCCTTAAGTCCTCTGAGATGCCAGGAACCCTGCAACAGTGCTAAGGGTTCCTGGCTATTTGAGCTGCTCCCAGATGTGAAGGCATCACCATTTTTCTTGCCTTGATCTTTTCCCCATCCCACCAGGGACTTGTAGGGATAATATCAGTACCAGTTGCCCTCAGGAAGAATCTGGATATTGGGCTTTTGCCAGAAATTGCTGGTAGCCACCAAAATCCTAAACAAAGGGATGAATTTTCAAAATAATATGCTCCAAAAATGGCTTGGCAGAGAAGATGCAACTGGCTGCTTTGCCACTGAGGTTATTTAGCTGAGAATTGATGTGTCAAAACCTTAAAAGCTTCACCAAAAAAAATTTAAGAAAATGCCACAATTCCAGCTAATTAAGTAGTGTCAGCCAAATATAATTTATTTCTCACCATCACTCATGTCTACAACAGAATTATCTCATATTTGATTTCTAATTACTTACTCTCTCTCATTAATCTGGCCATGAATTATTTTTATATAACTTTTTGGCATTAAAGCAAAGATTTTTTTTTCTTTTTAATAAGGAGAGAAACCCTAGATAATTCTGCATCACCCTTGAAAGGGGGCAGGGAGTGTAGCTTGAGTTTCATGGCACAACTCCAGCCTCCCTTCCCAGAAACTCTGGTAGGTTCTAACCTAGATCTTACCCAGGACTTCAGCTTATCCTTGCTCCCTGAGAAATTCCTTCTAGTACCACACTGAATATTCAGGCTCTGGTTTGGGCTTTCATTCTATCAAAAAAGAGGCCCTCTCCTGAAGTTCCCTGGGAATGTTTTTTCAAGTGTTTTTCACTGAAAATGAGAGAACAAGGGGAAAGTGAACAGGTAAATCAAATCCTTGTGGTTGCAGCCCACAGGGCTGGAGGACTCTGGTCGTTCCCTGACCTGTCTCTGCTGAGAACTGGGAGAGGCTCTGGCAAACCTGCTCTTAGCCCAGGATCCCACATCTCAGTGGGCAAAGGACAGACCATGTTGTTTACACCCTGTTGTAGGAGATGCAAAGCTGCTCTACTCTATGTGCCCTCTCCCCTCCTCCTAGCAAAAACAAAACTTGAAAATCAAAAAGCCAAACAAGGAAAATGCCTCTAAAATCTGAAGAAATTTTTGACTCATTTCTCCTTCCCAGATTTTCATTATTTCCTATGGAAAATCCACTTCACCCACAAAAACCTGCCTTGCAGAAACTTCCATGTAGTTTAAAACTAGGAAAACATCTTTTTGGAAAACAGAGTGACACTAACACTTGTGCTAATTCTGGCCCAGCAGAAGGCAGGCAGATGGGACAGTGGGAATTGGGGGCTGAGGACCTTGACAGCTGGATGTGTTTCTGCTCTGGATTGTATTGACGGAGTGTTTTTGGCAAGCTGCTGACCTTGCCAGCCCACCTGGGTGTTGTTTCCATCCTGGGACATCCAGAGGTCCCAAATTTGCCTTACTTTACTCTGGCAGAATTGGTAATTCTGAAGCAGCACTTGGATACTACAGATGGATCCATGCATATCTTTTTTGCTGTTCACCACCTTCACTTCCCTATTTTAAAACTTAAATAATGATGTAACCTGAGAATAAACAGTAAATTCAGGAACAGCTTATAGTTTAGAAAAGATTGACTAATTCTTGTCAAGGGCAAGCTGGCATAGCTGTGTTGACTTCAAGGGAGCAGAATTGATTGATGTTAACAATGTGGCTGGCCCTGTTTCTCCAGATGTTCTGGTGAATGCCTGCAGATAATGAATCCTGTCTGGGAATCTGCAGAAATTTATGAATATTTGTGGGATAAAGATGTTGTTACATGGATTACGGTGACCTGCTCCAGGCACGGCTCAGTGCAGGGCAAGAAGCAGCCCTGCTCTGCTTGCTGAGCATAAAGGCTGCCAGAGAGACCCTAGTTCAGCTGTGGAGGACAAAGCTGTTGCAACCACTGCTGAAGGTGGATTTATCAAGTGAGTGATCGTCGCTCGCTCTCTGTGTGTGTGTGACATAAACATCTATTATCTTCATTTGCAAAATTTCTCCTTGGCTCACCTCAGGGCAGATACTTCGGAGAGCTCAATTACAGGCAGTTACAGCTACTCTGACAACACTTCTGGCAGCGTGCAAGGCTGTGTCCCTGACAGAGAGCAGATCTCTGTTTATTAATGTACCAACATCAAGCAGTGCCTAAAGTCACCTGGGAAGCTGCTGAGCTTCTCACAGGGATGGAAAGAGATGAAGCCTGGAATGTGAGGTCCTTGTGGCTGTTGCAGCAATTCCCAAGAGGTCTTTGGCCACTTTGAATCCCGTTGGGAAGGAAGGACAGCTTCCCTGTGGAATGGTCAGTCCTTGTCTCCAGAAGTGTTGCCATTCAGACAGGAGAAATTTCATTCCTGCACCATGAGTGCAAAGGATTTACCCAAGGACATAGGCAGCACTTTTACCCAAGGGTGGGCAGCACAACTGAAGAGGAACTGTGCCTTTGAAATACCAGTGACAGAGCCAGAAGTAAATTTCTGTAGATGTGGAATCTCAAATCCATGCGTAGGCTCCCTCAGCAGTCAGCAGAAAACTGGGAATACTCCCAAACTATGGCTGAGGTGAGCTGTCTGTGGAAGCAGAGCCCTAAACATTGGCTCTGATACATTCAGGCCGAAGTTAATTATCTCAAAAAGAGTAATTCTGTTGGGTGTAAGCGATATACTGTTTCACTTACATTTACATGTTGTCTGAAATGATTTGTCAACAATCTTCTGTAATTGGATCTTGATTTAGGCTAATCAGAGTATGTCTTGTTAACTCAAAGTGTGTATTTAAACCCCCATTGAACATAATAGGGCACAAGTGCATGCTGAGGAAATGGGAAATATTTCCACAAAAAGACTGAACTGAAATACTCAGCCTTTTTGTTGTTTCAACTATTCTTTCCGCTGGCAAGGAAAAAGAAATCCATTATTCTATTATCATGAGTTGTCTCCAATTATTTTGCCAAGCTGGGAAATTTGTGAAAATTCCACTGTGGAAATGTGAAAGCAAAACACACCGGTACATTAAAGTGTTTTAAAGTCACTGCTAAGAAAGTGGTGACAGAGTGGCTTTGTTCCAATTTTCTATCTGTTTTTTGTTTTTCCTTGTGTCCCTACAGAAATTTCAGGACTGAGTCAATTTTGTAAAAGTCACTTGGATTCCACAAGGGCTGAATTTGCAGCCTTGCTAATGTAATTAACGTCTATTAAGCGAGCGTGTGCCCCAAGCAGCTTAATAGGAAAATCTAATAATGTTTCCTATTGGAATGTTCCCTGTTAAATTGTCCAAGTGCTTTAGTGTATGTTTTCTGTAGGCAGCACTGTATAATGGAAATGTTACACAAATTAGTATTAGGCCCTTGGTGAAATGGGATCTTTTATTTAATTTGATTTTACAGCCAGGATGCAGAGTGTTTGCTGCTTTGGCCTCACCAGCATGTGGCCAGGCTGAATAAGTTTTGCTGGAATCACCTTGGGAATTACTCCTCCCCAGCCCTTGACTGCGTGGGCTGGGGTTCATTTCTAACCTGCCCTCTAAATGGCATTAGTAATGTCCTGGTGGAGCAATAGCAGGGCAGGATGGGCTCCATAAAAACAGGAATCCCGTGGCTGACCAGTGTTGTGTTTTATTTTTTTAAGGTGCGTAATGAAAGAAGAAAATTGAAAGCTTGTGCCTTTGTTTTTGTTTGGTAGCAGAGCTGCAGGTGTTTGAATAAAGCCCCCCTTGTTCTTCAGGTGTTGCTGTGCCCCATTTGCTGGAGCCCCTTTGGGTTTACTCAGGGGCTTAGAGGTGATTAATGGAGCAGGGACAGTCAGACTCTCATGCCAAGTTCTCTCCCTGACCTCTCCATGTGCTGGGATGGCAGAGAGATCAGCTGGGTGTCCCACTGGGAAGGGACAGAGGGTTGGAAGAGCCCTGGGGTGCCAGCCATGAGTGCCCACAGCTGGACAATGTCTCGTGTTCTCCTCCTGGGAGAACTGAGTCGTGAGGAGGGCAATGCTCCCATCCCCTTGAACTTGGGGAAAGGGTAAAATCCCAAAGGAGCTACTTCTCTTCTCAGTAGCATAGTAGCCTTGGTCAGTCAGCAGTAGATGCCCCCATTAAACTCTTCCTTCCAAAATCAGAGTGGCAAATGTTCATGTTGCATGAGGGAGATGCTAGGCGGGCTCAGTCTGGGGTGGTGCAGCTCCAAGAATTCAGTCTCAGTAAAATATTCACTGAAAATTAACTGAGATTTATTCCTCTTTTAGTTGTTTCAGCTCTGGAGAGGGGAGGTGATGAACATCCTCCTGGATTTTAGGGGAACAAGGAGGGCAATTTGTTGAGGAAACTCTCTGAGACAGGCAGTGTATCTGCAGTTAATATGTAAGGGGGAAGGTTTGCCTCTCTCTTCAGGCTGCTGCTTTAACTCACCCCAGGAGGAAACCACCAGCCCAGGGGTTCTTTAATTTTTCATCAGGCAAAGCTGTTTCCTTCCCTAGCAAGGAGAATTTCTTCTTCAGAGCAGACTGATTAATCCTGTCCTATGCACCATCTTGTACGTGGGGCTGGCAGCACAGCTCCTGCAGCCCCTTCTGCAGCATCAGGCACTTCTCAGGTGCCCTGAAGTCAAGATCTCCTCCAGGAGCAGCTCTAGGTGTAAACTGGGCTGATTGTGCTTCAGGAATAGCAAATTACAGAAGACTTTGCTGAGCAGTCCCCTTGCGCTTTGCCTCCCTTGCAGCAGTGATGTGCTAGCCCTGGGCTGCCCAGCCAGTGTCCAAGTGTCCCCGAGCCTGAAATAGCCAACTTTGATTTGGATTTAATGGCAATTTTCCTCAAAGCAGTGGCCCAGCAATTCACACATACATTTGAGCAACTGGTGTAGTGGAAGGTGTTCCTGCCCATGGCAAAGAGTTGGAATGAGAAGGTCATTAAGGTCCTTTGCCACCCAAACCATTCTGGGATTCTGTGTCTGAGCTTCACTGGGCCTCTCTGTCTTCCAGAAATGCACCATGATCATGGCAGAAGCTTCTCTGGATACAAATCCTCTCCCAAACAATGAAATGCTAAAATGAAACTGGGAACTCAGGAGAAGCCCCAGGTTTCCTGGTTCAGTGAACTGTGAGCTGCTGTCCTGATCCAAAAGAAAACAATAAAACTGGACTTACCAAAAACAATGACAAACATAATTCTGGCAGAGTTTTCCTGCTGGGTTTTGATGGCATTTAAGCAAAGCTAGAGCTAAATTGATAGTGCAGGTATGCAAGGGCTGGGGAACAGGGAAGGGGGATAGAGAAGGAAAATTATTTGGGCAGTTCTCAATGGAAAATGATTTTAACAACAGCAAACCCATTTTGTCTGCTTGTAAAACAATGAACTTTAAATCCTTGTGTCCTCTGAGTGAAAAGCCCCTAGGCAGGGACAACTTTGACCAAAATCATTAAAGAGGGAAACCTACACTTCTTGTGTGTTCCCATTACCAGCTGCAAGAGCTTGTGAGTGTCTTTATAGATTTCTGCTGTCACAAAGGAAAAAAGGAGTTGTTGGTTCCTCATGCTGATGAGTCTCCAAAACCTTTGGTTGGCTTTTTTAGTTTAGTTTTCTTTTTTGTTTGGGGAAGGGTTTACTGTTGTTGGGTTTTTCTTTTATTTCCCCATGAACATTAAAGCAGTTCTCAGAAGCTGGCTGGGTTCACTTTCACTTTGAATTAGAGAAACTGAGGCAAAGATGGGATTGTATCTTGCCCAAAATCATAAAATGGATAAATGACAACATTTAGGGTAGAAGCCAATTTTTTCCTGGTTCAAGCTGGCTGCACAGAGACTCAAGAGGGCTTCCCTGGAAGCAGGTCAGAACTATTTCCCTCACTAGTGAGCCAAGCTCTCCTAGCAGCAGGGCCATACACTTTGTACTGTTTAGCTACTGATTTATATCTTCACTGGAACTCCTTACACATAGGCAGATCTGGCAGTAACGGTACTTGATAAAATCCTTCCGTTTTCTTGGTTTGGTAATTGATGTCAGGAGTTTCATGCCTGCATGGAGCGTCAGCATGAACCGTGTGGAACTGATTGATGACATGTTGGGTCCACGGCAGGCGAAGGGGCAAAAGCTGCCTTTCTCTTGAAGTATTTGGCTTTTATTTGCTACCTATAAATGCAAACAGTCATATTGGGACTTCCCTGGCCAAGAACCACTTAGTTTAGGTACAGCATAGAGAGACATTTTTTCATGCCTGTGGTGTTGCTGTCTTGGGTCCTCACCATGTTATGCTTTTCTTAGTTGAATATTGCTGCTCAGCGAAATTTGAATTAATTTCTATCTTATGGGACACTGTATTCCCTGAGAGAAAGTCTTAGTCAGTGCTGCGTGAAACTGGGATGTAGGTCCAAGGACAGTTCTGTGGCAGTGTGTGTGTGTGTGTCCTCACTGGTGTCATCTGGGCCAACCCATCCTGGCCTCATGTCTTCTGAAGGCACGAGATGGCAACAGAAACATGACCTCTATGAGACCTTGGAGTCCATTTCATGCATTTGAAAGAAAAACATTGCTGTTCAGAAGAAAAAGTAGTAGAAGCTGCTGCCTAGGGTGGTGGGACACAATGTCTTGGCCATGGCACGTGTTGGGCCCTGGGTCAGGCTGTCCAAGGAGGTACAGGTGGCGTTTGCCCTTGTAGAGCTGGCAGCTGAACAGCCTGATGCGTGGTTAGGGAGCTTCCATGGTTTGAATCTTCTGTGATCTGGGGCAGTGAAACAAAATATAGCGGAGTGAAAAAGGGGGATGAAAGGTGGAAAAGAAGAGGCAAAGTGGAACATTGTGCTAGGTTTTGTCTGCCACCAAATCCCTATCTGTGTGTGCTGCTTGATTTTGTCAGATGCTCTTGTCGCAAAGACTGTTTTCTGCAGGGACATCGTCTGGGTGATGCTGATATGAGCAGGAGTTTGGGATTTGTGATGGACTATCTGGTTTGAATCAAATAAAGAATCACTCTGAATCCCTGCCTAAAGCACGAATTAAGCCTGCAGCATGTTAACAAGATGAGAAAGTCTGGCCAACTGACTTAATCTATTCCAGGCTCCTCTTGGCTTCCAGGTGCTTGTCCTGGATCACAAGCCAAAACATCCTGGGAGAGGCTCTTGCTGTCATATTTCCAGCCCATCTGATAAGGCTCTTGCCGTCAAGCAGGCATGCTGCTGCAAGATTCCTGCTCTGCCCTAACCAGGGATGTCAGCTTAGGGCTTCGAGACCAGATTCAAACAGTAAATACAAAAATAGAGGTTTTGTCAACCAAATGCCTCACCAGCTGTATGCCTTTGACCTTAGAGCTCCCCTTTGATATGTGCTTTTTTCATGGATGGGCAATCTATTTTCTTGTCCAGTGTCCTTTCAAATCCTCTTGTCACTTTTCTCTTTTCTAAAGGGTGTGCAAGGAACTGGGAAATGATGGTTGATCTAAAGAAGATCCAAGCTCACTTCTGTCCCCAGACAGAATCTACCTGACAGCCACATGCTACCTTGTTGACAAAACCATGCTAGGACATCTTGGCTGTGCCTAGGCTTCCAGATGGGCTTAAGGAAGCAGGGAGAGCCCTGTGCTAATGTGGGAATGGGTCTGGGGCTGGTGATGGTCATGCACCTCATACATTCACAGTTCACAGCCCTAGACTTTGACTTCCCTGTTCTTCCTTGGCTCTCTGGGCTCTGGCTTGCTTTGCCAGGGCCAGGGTAGTTTTTACAGGGCTCAGTAGCCCATGCTGGGAGGACAAAGCCCCTGAGCTGTGCCCACAACCAGCCTTCTCTGAGGAACCTGGTGAGTGAAGGGGGAGCAGGGGAAGCAAGGAGGGGGAAAGACTCATCTGTGATGATTTTCCCAAGCATTTTATGGGGGTTGGACTGCCCAGACAAGGTAAAACTCAACCCAAGGTACTTGTCTTTGCCACAAACCACTGGCTTTTCCATAGTTAAATAGAAGATGCTTCAGACTGACTTTTTAGTGTTTCTCTGAATTATCTGTGTGTTCTCCTACCAAACATTGCAAGGACTTGCAATTTTTTTTCCCCAAAGAGCTGAATCTAGTCACTTTTTTCCTCTAGGCTTCAGAGGAAATAGAAAGGTACTTAACTTATGTTTTATTCATTGCAGTCACTATCTCTTGTTAATTTACTTACATTATTTACAGAATTTTAAAGTATTTTGTGTGTCAGGCAGCATCCCAGGTCCTATAAAATGCTAATTTGCAAACTGTATCAGAGGCAAACATCTTTCCTGGGCCTCTAGGTAGACAAAGGGTCATTCCCATTCTTAATTTATTTTTTATGATTCTATATTTAAATGCAATAAAGCCTGCTTGAATGGCATATCTCAGGCAACCCACTTCTCTGTGTGGTTAAATTTTATGAAGATCCATTGTGGTTGTGCTACTGGTACAATAAATTTAATTTTTGATCTAGTGCCCTTAATTACTAAGGATGACTGAACCTGGTTTAAGTACAGGAATAACTATCTTGGATCTTTGCCCTCAATGGGAATGAACATAAGGTTCCGAAAGTTCAAGTAACTTTCCGAAAAGAAACTATGTTTTATTTCCGCAGTTACTTCTTTGCACTTCCTGATTCCAGTGAGAGAGGAAGTGGGGGGAAACTCAAACCCCAGAAGGGTCTTAATGTCTTAGATTTTAATCTCATGTCTGTAAGCTCTTGGCAAGTTGGTCCAGTTCCCAGGCTTGGGCTGTTGGAATCTTCTGAAGTGCTGGGGCAGTTGACACCATAAAACTGGGCAAGACTTGAAGATTTAGGGACGTTTCAAGATAGTCTAAATCACTGTGGCATGCCTGAACTGTGTGCTTCCTGCTGATCAGTTGCCTCTCAAAGTTTAAGGTCTATCAATAGGAAAAAGGAGACAGTAGACTGCAGTGGCTTTTGTGTTGGCAGAGTAAGGCCAGAGGTGTGTGGTCACCACAGCACATCCTAGGGGGGTCTCTTGGTCACAGTGTTGTCACCACTGGTGTCTGCTGTGTTTCTCCAGGTGTCCCTGGGGGGGTCCCATGCTCCTCTGCCCAGCTAGAAGGACGTGGTTGTCCCACTGCTGATGGGAGCACAGCTAATCCTGTAAACTGGTGAAGTTCTCATGAGACTGGTTGATGCTCCAACACAGGTTTTTGGAGGGAGCAGCTGTGATGTTTCCAACTCTTATGATATCTCTTTTGCGAAAATGACAGATACTGTTTTTGGAAATGGCTGGGAAACCTTGGCGCTTTTCTACTGCTGGAAGCCAGGGAGGTTTTGTGTGGCTGTTACATTCTTCCAGTACTCACTATGAAAAGAAACACCTAAAGAAACCCTATCCAGCAGACTCTGTGGTCCTGACCACAAAGGAGCACAAAATCCTTCTGTAACTTTGCAGTTCACCTGTCTATGTGTCCACGATGGACACTCAAAAGACAAGCTGTTCCATTCTGCTGGGCTCTAAGTGGAGCTGGGTGAAATGCAAAGGCTGTGCAAGACTGAGGAGTATGCTAATCACAGCTAGCTCAGGTTTTGGGTTGTGTCCTTGATGTCAGACTTTGTTTTTGACGGAGGTCTTTTCTAAGTCAGCAACCTGTACATATAGCATTATGCTGCTCTAAATTTCCTTGTAGCCAGAACGAATACACTTATCACACAAAAGCTGTCCTTCTACCAAGGAAGAAAAAAAAAATCCCATTTACAAGCTTGTTTGAAAGATTACCTCCCCCTTCATCTTAACCGAGAAATTGGCATGTTAATAAATGCAAGCCCCAAGAACGTGAATGCTGCTCAGACACTGTGAGCAGGTTTCTCTGCAGCAGCGTGAGGCTCCCTGGGAGCCTGGGCACTGCTCACCCAGCACAAGAGCATCCCCTGCTCCAGAGCTGGTTCTGCCACCTCCAGTCAAGTCAGGGACACAGCCCTGCCTTAGGGTGTGTTAGATCTATCTGCAAAGCAGAGCTGATAGTATATGAACTTTGATAGGAATTAAGAATATGATGATTTTGAAAGTCATTCTTTATGATATCCTTATGAAATGGGGAAAGGCATCAAAATTTGCCCATTGGATATTTCTGGCAGCTGAATTTAAATATAATCCTCTTCCATCCACAATCTTGTCACCATTTTGCTGCAGTGTTCCAGTGGGCCCATGTATCTGGATCACCTTCTTTTTACCATCAGTAAAACCACCAATTCCTGCAAGCATTCTCTTCAAGTTGACTCGAGTATGCACTGCTAAATATTCTTCCTTTTCCCAGATCTTGGTTTGTCTCCCTATGAGGTGAGAAAATGCTTCCTGATGGTTTCATAAGCACACATGATGCGGCATTTATCAACATCAGTTAAATCTAAATAAATAAAACCATCTGCTCCCCAAGAGAACCCGTTTCTTCTGTGATGTCAAAGCCTGGCCGTGGTGACTTCATTAATCATCACAGAAACTGCTGTGATGCCCCAGAAAATTACTGGTTAAAGCAATCAGGAGCCAGTTACTGAATGGAGGAAGAAAATTATTCTCTTCAGATAAGAGCATGGGAAAAGAAAGAATGGAAATTTAGGACAGGTAAAAGGATCTTTTGATGTGCAGAATGTAATATTCCCCTGTGTGTGGCAGAGATTAATTCTTTTTTTGCAAGCTAAAGGATGTCGTATGAAATACATTCTAAATAGGCTGATGTATGCAGGTACAATAGGAAGAGAATGCTACAATTATAAATCTGTTTACCTGGAGATAAATGAAAGGGGGGCACTCTTTCCACTCTTTCTCTGAGGGCTACACTGGAATGCTCCCTGGTCCCAGAAACCTCCTTCAGCCTCCTTCATGCACAAGACAGTTAAGGTATTCCAAGCTGGATCTCCCATCTGATCATTTCCAGTGCGCTTGCTGCAGTGCATTATACAACCAGGATGTAATTTGCTTTAGTGAAATTGTCATTTTTAGTCCTAAATGGCTGGTGACCACTGGGCTAAACTCAGCCCTCCAAAAGTGACCTTGAAGATCACACACCATTACTGACTCCTTGTTTAAATTGCAGAGAAATGCTGGGGCTGCATAATAAAATGTTGATTGTCAGGCTGAGCAAGCAAACTGAGGTGAAGATGATGTTGGGAAGAGCTGCTGCTTTGACATCTCTGCCTGCACTATTCAAAATGCTTTTCTTGATTCTCTGTTCATCTACTATCTTCCCTCAGCAAACTTCCTGGAGATAAGTTTCTGCTCTTCTTGGACAAATATTTTTCAGAATAAACAGGGAGGCAGAGAGAAAGCATTTGTTTTATACCTTGGTGTAGTGATAAAAAAAATCCCCATGTTCTGCAGCCCTTGAACCATTGGTCCTTTGTGTTTTTGGCAGAAATGTACAAAGCACACCACTACAGTCTGGGCTGTATTGATTTCTTGTGAAATGAAATGTTAACAAATGTGTTGCAACAATGGAAGTTGTTTCCTTCTCTTTCTTGTGAATTTTCTAAGCCTGGAGGATTTTTTGACCTTTATTCCCTAAGCTCCTGGTTGGAAATTGAATGAGGTTCACGGGAAAACAGTGTAACAATTAGTGGTGAGTTCAACTGGCTTCTCTCTCCCTGTAGTGTCTATGTCACACGAATCTACCTGAGGTGTCAAAAATAACGACAGTTAAATATCCATTAAACTTTGGACTCAAGGCAGCCTAAAAATAATGTTGCTTTTTTTCCTGATTATTTCAAAATTTATTAACAAATATTCTCTTGGAGGGGGAAGCTTCTTGGCAATTAATTCTCATTCCTGGCTTAGCCCTGTGCTATCTGCAGTGCTGTGAGCTCGTGCAAGTTTTACAGTGCCCTGCAAGCTGAGGCAGCTGCTGACAACAGCCTGGGAGCAAAGCTGGTCCCACACCATGCTCCAGAGGTGCCAGCAGCTGTGGGGGAGGAAACCTGAACCTTACTGTACTATTTACATCTCCTAACAACAAAAAAGGCTACCAAAGGGAAATTAATGGGGATCAGCTCCTCCTGGTGCCCACTGGACTGTTGGTTTTAAGCTGCAGATTTTATCTAAATCTCAGCAAGGTGCATCCAACCCCTGCGCTTTGCGTTGTAGCCCTCAGCTCCTGAGCTGCACTGCTGGATGTTCCCTTTTCTGATAAATCAATCCCATAATATCCCACTCCTCCATGCGTGACCTCCCTGCACCGTAGGGCTGTTTGCAGGGTTATCCAGGTGCACTGCTGTATGTACAGGCTCCCAACACTCTCTCCCTCCTGTAGTTTATAGCTCTCACTGTTCTGGCAGGGAACAAAAGGATCTGACCTTCCTGAGGGCAAGCAGAGAAGTTACTAAATAACTGAGTTCTCCTTTCCCCAAAAGGCTGTAAATTGTGCTGAAATGGTGGTTTCACGATATGCCAGATGAGAAGCTGCTGTCGGCCACTGAAGGATTTTTAATTGAACCAGAGGAAATGCTTTACCCTGGGAGACTCCCACCTTCTCTCTCCTGCAGAGCACACACGTGCTGCCTGCCCGTCTCAACCTGATGGAAGCACTGGCAGCATCCCGTGGGTCACAGAACGTTCTGGCCCACCCCAGGAAAGGACAGAGAGATCCCATCCAGCTTTCAAATCGCTGCTGGTGTCTCCGTGGAGTCCTCAAGGACAGCTCATGGTTTTCGGACTTGCTGAAGATTAGGAATGTGCTGGGGTCAAGGAGGGCAGTGCTGGAAAGCCCACAGTACCGTGTGGGTTTGGGTTGCTTGCTGTGTTTTGGGGGCAGCCTGGAAGGGGCATTGAGCAACCTGGTCTAGTGGGAGGGGTCCCCACCCTTGGCAGGGAGGTGGAACAAGGTGCTCTTGTAGGTCCCTTCAAACTCAGACTTTTCTGGGATCGCGTGGCAGGTCCACTGAGCTAGAGGGACGAGAAAAAGGTAGAGGAAACAGCTTTGCTCTGTTGAGATAGCCTTTGTTAATGGTGGCAAAACAGAGTCCCAAAGCCAGAAGGTGAATGAACTGGATTTGTGTTGCCTGTCCTCCAGCTGCAGCCTATATTTCTGAAGAAGGCAAGACAAGTGCCACAAGACACTTCTTTTTTACCTGTGCAACCTCTATTGAACACCCCAACAATCCTCCCTCCATTAGAATTTAATCCTTAAAAAATGGCTCTTACACATTTTTCTCCTCCTCATGGTTATTTTCTTCCACGTTTTGACGCTATTATGTGAGGGACATTACTGAGCCCCAAAGTCTGGAAGAAACGGTTCAGAGCCAAAAAGTTCTGGTGGAAAAAAAAAAAAAATTCCATGGCTCCTCTAAAGGCAGCCAACTTGGTTTTCTGCGGCTCCAGTTTTATAGGAGAGATTTCTGAAGTCCTACCCTGAGGTCACCAACTTGTGGGAAAGTACTTGTGATTTCTCCCTCCCCAGCCAATAAGTATCAGTGCTACTTTTCACACGATTGCAGAATGACTCTAATTAGGCTTATTAAATTTAGTTCTATACTAATGTTGTGGCCACGATCCTGCAAACACCTCTGCATATGTACAGACATTATTGTTGAGTTCCTGCTAAAGCCAGTGAGGCTGGATCTAAAGCCAGTGAAAACTGGATGCCAGAGATGATGAGAACAAAAGCTGTGGCCAGATATTCACTGTATTTTGTTGTAAGAGAAGACTGATCACTGCTGAAATGTTTAAGATAGGTTGTCTACAGACAGAAGCAAGAGTTTTACATAAAGTAAGACCTGAACCAATAATTTCCTCAAATTAAAGCAGAATCCCGAGGGTTCAGGTTTTTTTTCCTGTCAAGGAAAAGATGAGTTTAACATTTTTATACTATGTTATTGTGACTGAGCACTACACTGGTGCCTTCATTCCTCTCTCCCAAGCGTTGATACTGCTGCAGCAGTTTCCTCATGAACGTCTTTCTCTCCAGGGCAGTTTCCCAGCACAGGCAGGAGCAGCACTACTCCCAGGGAGCCCCCAAGCCCGGGGAAGGCTGGCTCGTGCCTCACGCAGCTTTACCACCCAGAAATGCTGCTCCTGCCCATCCTGGTGCCCCCACAGTGAGCAGGAGCTGCAGGAGCTGACAAGAGGCTTGAAGCTGTGCCAAGCCTGGGTGCATCCATCTGACCTGTAAATAACATTGACCTTGCACCCTCCAGGTCTGGGTCTCTGTCCTGTCTTGGGAGCAGATGTCCCCAAGGGATGACAGTAGCCTGGCTCTCACTCGTCTCATGCTTCAGTAAGACAGAGCACTTTTCTCTCATGCAATTTTGGGCCTTCTCCTTATCAGGTCTCTGCTGCTGGGTTGTGATTTCCAAGAAACACCTCCTGGTGTCTACCTTTGTTCTTTGGCTAATCGGAGCCTCAGGAAGGAGATGTGCATGGTGGACACGAGTGTGCCCAGGTGTGATTTGTTGTAGCAGCTCCTATTGAGAGCTTCTCAAGCTTCAGCACTGCCATGACTCACGGTGTATTTTCTCCTCTGAGTTAGGGTTCATCAAGTAATTAAGTAAACTTATTGTTCCTTAGAGCAATATGTTTAGGCTACATGAGAACTTCCCATTGAGTTTCCTAAGAGTTCTTGGTTTTGGTGATTCTGAGCTCTTCAGAAGCCTGGTGTTGAATGTGTTGGAATAGATGGAAAGAGTGCAATTGATTTTGGGGGGAAGTTTGCTTTGGGCCATTCATGAAGAAGAAAGGATACCACCTAAAGATGTTCCCCCAAAGTATTTCTTCCTTCCCACTAATTTCCCAAGAGCTGAGGAAGTGGGCAGTCAATTATGCAGAAGAGCCTCCACAGGTCAAGGGAAGCCCTCAGCCCTTGCCCAAACTCAGTGGACAGCTGCATGTGAACAGTGGCTGCTCTCACAAATACATTGCTACCCTTTACTGTGGAGATCCCTAATTAGACAGGAGTGCTGGAATCTTTCCAACACGTCTCCCCTGCTGGCTGCCCTCCCATTTGGTCATGCTAAACGAGTAGGTAAATAGGCCTTTCATGAAATCTAACACCCGCCCTACCTAATCCCCCCTGCCTTCAAACTGTGGGGCTAATCAGTTGTTTTGACATAACTGGGATCCAAATTCTATAAGGAACATTGCCAAGAAAAGTTCAAATCCAAGACCAAGATTAATGAGAACTTCAAAGAAATTTGCCACCAAATGTTACTAATTTAGTACACCCTCTGTTCGAAACCAATGACCTAATTGGAAACTATATTCTTTAAAAGCCTTTATGTTCCAGCTCTTTAGTATTCGAGAGGTGACTTCTGAGATCAGAGTGGGTTTATGTCATTTGGTGGGACAGGACTGTTGATTTCCACTCCCACCTCCCTAGAACTAGGATAAAATATCCTGTATTAGGTGATTGTGCTCTTAATGCACAATAAATAACAGGTTTGTAATCAGACAAATAATTTCCTCCTGTTCTCCAATAACTGAGTATAATATTACGAATCTCTTAAAGCTGATTAGAGAAATGAAAGGTCTGAGTTTGCTGCTTCGCATGTTGCCAAAAAATCAGCACATGAAAAAATAAATTGTACTTAGTGTAAATGCACGTTGTTTCACAGAGCTGTTGGTACTACCTCTGCCTTCCCAGAGTTTCACCAAGGTCTAAATGGCTGTATGCTCTGCCCTTGGCTATGCATTTGGGGAGAAAACCTGAGGAGAAAATCAGATAATTGATGCCTTTAGCAAAGATCGATCAACCTGCTATGGAGATCAGGCGTGCTGTCGTCAGCTCAGGCACGTCCCTGTGTCTGATGTTCTTCCTAGAACTCCACAGAGCTCCACACTTTCCTGAGAGAGTCCTGCTGTCACCTGTGATGAGGTTGTTTCTCCTGCACCTGACTGTGCTGATCCTAGAGCCAGGACAGAGGCAAACTCTTACTGGAGACCCTGCAGGGTTTTCCCAGCAGACGAACTCAGATAGAGTGAGGTCAAGGTGGGACTTCTCTCACCTGCTACTGCAGGTGGAAGTTTTGTGTAGACATACATTCAAAATCACCACTTTCTGTATATTAGGAGGAGGAAAATTTCTCCACCTTGGGCCTCTACTTCAGTGTGAGCTGTGCCATCCTCTGCTCTGACTGCAGGGAGACTGCGTGACCGCTCTGGGTTTTATCTTCATGTCCTGAGCATCAGTAAATCACAGATTCCCAGAAGGGTTTGGGTTGAATGGCACCTTAAATAAATCCCAACCAGTGCCACCTCTGACAGGGGCAGGGACACCTCCCACTGTCCCAGGGGGCTCCAGCCCCAATGTCCAACCTGGCCTTGGGCACTGCCAGGGATCCAGGGGCAGCCACAGCTGCTCTGGGCACCCTGTGCCAGGGCCTGGACACCCTCCAGGGAACAATTCCTGCCCAATGTCCCATCTAAACCTACTGCCTGTCGGTGGGAAGCCATTCCCCTTGTCCTGGCACTCCAGACCCTTATAAACAGCCTCTCTCTATCTTTCCTGTTGGTTCCCTTCAGGCACTGGAAGGCCACACTGTGTCCAGTGTTGCCAAACTCATTTTTCAGACGTGTATTTGTTTCTGCTCAATGAGGAGCTTTCCCCAGTGCAGTGAGGGCAGCGTCCCCCCGCAGTGCTCAGGGCTGTGTGGGCAATCCTGCATCTGCTGAGGAGAGCTGGAGATTGCAGGGATTTCCTCTGCAGGCCTTGTGGGGGTCGTGCCACCTTAGGAGTCTGGGCAGAGTTGGAAAAGTTCAAGTGCAGGAGAGACCAAATTTCCCAGAAAAGGGAAATTTGTGTTTTATAAACCCCGCAGTACCCATTTTGCTCACATCCATTTTATGATTATAATTACTTAGATCACTTTTTACATGAAGAAAAACAATAATGAAAGAGTAACTAAATAAAAAAGCTCCGAAAAAAAGAAGGAAAACACTGTGGTTTCTGTTCAGAAATTTTAACCCTTCAGCAAGAGGAAAGGATTTTAGAGGATTTTTAGAGGTGAGGGAAAAGGCTGGCTTGCAGCTACATATATTCCACTATTTCAACCTGCTCTTTTTTTCATTCCTGCCCTTAAAGAAGGGTGAATCTCCCATGCCTTTTCTGTGCTTAAATGAATTGTGACTCACCAGATGTCTGCAACAAAATTGGGCATTATAAATACATATATATAATAAATATTAGATATATGCACACACACGATAAATACACATGTATAATGCAGTTCAAGTGGGTTTAGAGGGCAGGTCCAAGCTCAAGAAGATCCTTTGTACCTTTGCCTCTGTGTGATGGGCACCAGGAAAGGCTTACCTACGAGTTCCATGCTTCTGGTTGCTCCATTGTGGGTGAATTACTGGTGCACAGAGCTGCTGCTGGGAATTTCCAGGAGACTTGTGGGAATAAAGCCCAGAATTTCCTGCCAATGGGAGGTCTGATTCCCACAGGAATGCCTGGTGCAGCGACAGCCACTGTGTCCCTCCTTGTTGGAGTGCACTGAGAGGGGAAGGCTGGAGCTCAGCCCAGGAGAAGGGGGATTGAGAAGGGGATGGGGTGCTGCAGCAAATCAGCCCTGAAGGCTGATGGAGCATTCATGGATCATGCCCAAGGCATGGAGCAACTGTCTCCACCCCTGTCTCACCTTGTCTGAATCCTTGCAGGGCTCACTGACCGATGTTCTGTGCATGGGGCAGCACAAAACATCTGTGAGCCCCTGCCAGAGTTCCCTGTTGGCCTCTGAGCCTGAATGAGGCTTTTCAGCCTCAAACAAGTGATTTTATGTGAACTAGATAAATAATTTAAATAATCATCAGTCTGTTGGTGTTTCAGGCCCTGTTTCAGATTCCAGCAGAGAGATTATAATCCTGTAAGTGCTTTGGAGTGCTATAATTTCCAAAATAAATGAAACCTTGACCCAGGGACTGATGGTTGCTGGAGACCCTGTGTCCTCATAAAGGACACCCTCTCATCCCTTTTCCAGTCGTCTCCATGGTGGAAGCTGCTCTTCCTCCTTGAGTAATACCTAAAACCCTACAATGTATAGGAAGCTTATTCTTTCCAGGGAATTCCACTGCCTTGGTCTGTGCCTGACTGTTTGAGATGCCCAGAGGTCAGAACACCACAGGCATTGCCTGAGTCAGGTTTGCTGAATTTTATCAATCTTTTTTTTGGTGTTTAACCCAAAAAAAGGACACAGCATCCTTTTCTGATCATGAGCCCTGGGAAGCAAGTGTTGTGAACCTTTACACCCTCTACAAAGTGCACGGCAGGCTGCAAGGAAAGCAAGCACATATATTGGTTTCTCTGCAGTGACAATCAGGAAGGGAATTAAAATTATGATATGTTGCCATGGTAATGAAGTCCCAGGATTTGGCTAGGAGGAAAAGTGAGGTTGTAGCTAGTTGCTCATGAATTCCTCAGTAGGCTTTTCAATACTCTGTTTCCTTTAAATGAAATTGGAGAAAGACTTGCAGTTCATAGTGGGGATAAAAATTTTATGAAGCTAAATCTAGGCAGTGTTTTAGTGTCAGTCAGCATTAACCCACAGCATGAACACATAAATAATTGAAATTTCAAATACCCCAGGATTAGAGCACCAGCAGCACTTGAGGGCCAGTGTTCCATGGGTGTCCCAGAAGCTCTTCAGCCTCTTCCCCAGCCTGGGATGAAAACACCCACTCCTGCCTCCTCTCCTGCCCCACCTCCTAGAGTGTCTTCTAGCAGAATAAAACAAGATAAATCCAACAGTTCCTCTGGCTTGGAGGAGATGAGATGAGCTGCTCAAGGAAATATTTGCAGCTCTCCTGAAGACCGAGTTTGTCCTTACCTGTAGGATCCTGACTGCAGCCAGCAGAGAGGCTGTGGGCTGGAGTTTGGGTGTCTGACATCCACTCTTCCCCTGCCAGAGACTGAAAAAAAGACAACCCTGATACAGACAAACAGAAAAATAAACATGTTTAATAAAAATCATAGCAATGTAGCAGAGGGAAGAGATTTCAAAGCACTCCTTATTTGTGAGGAGGGTGATGTTTGGTTTTGAAAATGAATGTTCTATGGAGACTTTTAAAAAATTGAAAAACATTTTTGTTTTTTGGACCAACATTGGCCTTAGCTCTTTCCTTATATCTATGACAAGTTTAGCCTGACGGCAGGCTGAAGATTACTTTGGAAAGAGAAAAAATAATGATATAACTGAAGCTTTGAATATTTTCGGCAAGGATAATACCAAGAAAAAGAAACTGGCCCAAATATTTTCTCTCTTTTTTTTTTTTTTTTTTTTTTTTCTGATTTTCCCTTCCCATCTCCCTTTTTTTAGAGGCAAATAAGGAAAGTAGAGGGTGAAAACAGATCACTCATTTTCAGGGCAGGACAGAGGGCCAGCAGGAAAAGAAAGGGGACAAAACCAAAGCACGAGAAAGTGATTTTCAGAGCTTTTAAGGCCCATTTTCAGGGAGAAAAAAATAGACATTTTCTGTGACAGTGAGATGTCCTCCATCAAAAAAGGAGCTTAGATGAAAACGCTGTACTGAAGAATAAGAAATGCCATGTGGAGACTCATTCCCTCTACCGTGCTCAGGAAGACAGGGATGGGGTTCCCCCTTCAGCTGCACCCCGCTGCCCTCTGCAGCAGGCACACGGCTCCCTGCCCCTCCCTGGCGCTGTCCCCCCTGCTCTCCCAGGACCCTCATGGCCACTGCCAGCTCTGCAGAGCCCCCACTGAGCTGGGTCGTGCCAAGGCCCAGCCCTCCTGTCGCAAACATTTCGTTTTCCAGACAAGCACTAGTGCCAGCTGGGACCAGCAGCTGCTGGCAAGGAGAAAACTCCCCTCGTTGTGGCAGCAGAAGGATGCTGGTTGGGCAGATATCAGAGCAGAGATAAAACTTCCTCATCGATGTTGCAGCATTGTCCCATGGCAGGGATACCTCCCACCAGCCCAGGCTGCTCCAAGCCCTGTCCAGCCTGGCCTGGGACACTGCCGGGGATCCAGGGGCACCCACAGCTGCTCTGGGCACCTGTGCCAGGGCCTGCCCACCCTGCCAGGGAACAATTCCAGCCCAAGATCCCATCCAACCCTGCCCCGTGGCAGTGGGAGCCATTGCCCCTTGGCCTGTCACTCCAGCCCCACGTAAAGTCTCTCTCCATCATTCTCGTAGCTCCTTCAGGTACCAAGAAGCTGCAATGAGGTCACCCCAAAGCCTTCTCTTCTCCAGCCTGAACAATCCCAATTGTCTCAGCCTTCCCTCACAGCAGGGGCATTCATTTATCTCCCTCTCTTCAGAGGGTCAGTGGGTGTCAGTGGGGCAGGACCATGGGTGTCCGTGTGCAGGTGTGCTGTGCTCAAGGTGTGTGGTCTGACCTGTGTTCACCAGTGCAGAAGCAGCTTTTTACATTGCTGGGCTGGGGGTGGGAGCCAATGGACCTTCTCCATTTCTCAGGCCCCCTCAGCTGTCTTCTGTGGAGTTGTCAAGGGGGACTGAGCACCGTGTCACTCCTCACTAAAGCCTTTGCAGACCTTCAAAATGTAGGTACTGTTTAGGGCTTTATCTGATCAGCAGCTTTTGTAGTCCCCACAGAGCCTGGGTTATGCCAGGGCTTCTAATGAGTCTGGGTTTGGGTGAAAACAGGCCATTGTGATAAAAACCTCCAGTGCATTGGATACCAGGCCACTCTCCAGAGCCCTGCAGGTCACAGACTGTCAGATGAACTGGCTTTGTTGAGCAGGATGATGAGGTTTTCTTTCATCTGGGAATATAAACTGGGCTTTTCCATACTAGGGAAACTGTGAGACCTCCTAAACATCAAATCTCAGAGCATCCCAAGCCTGGCTCATGAACTGAGCCACGAGTGGTGCTGCCTGGCTGTGGCAGTGCACACCAGGGCAAAGTAAACAGAAGGAATTGCTCCTGGCTCCTTCCCTCTGGCTCCAGTGTGGCACTTCAATAAAGTGTCACGCTGGCTGCTGTCAGATGAATAAATTGGTTTTGGGTCCTTTTTATTTTGGCCATGAGAAAACAAAAGTTCCAAAGGAAAGAGTTTTCCCCCTCTACAGTGCTAAGCCAAGCCAGACTCCTGTGATTGCTCACTCCGCCTGGAATCAATGGTCTTCAGATGCTCGGGGATGCAGAGGTGGACAAGGGTGCTCAGTTAAAACAGCTTTTCTTTTTACTGCTACGTTTGAATGACTTCTAGAGCTGGTTGGAAACAGAAAATCATTCTGAGGGGATCTGTGGTGAAAATCTCCTATGTAAATTTTTTAGCTTCTGTAAATGTCCAAATTTGGCTTGTTTTATTTAAATTTAAAAAATCAGAAATGCCCCCATGAACCTGCTTTACTTTTTTCTCATTATTTTAAAATAATATTTCTCAATAATGGCTTAGATACACTTTCCATTTTCAGAACAAACTTGAATATCAGAATAAATTTGAACACTACAAACAGAATCAGTTGCGACAGGCAAATTTACAAGGTGCTGATCCTGGACAGAGATTTTTTAAAACTCTTCCATTTGGAAGGTTTGTTATTCAGATGTTTGCTAAGTCAAAGCTGACAATCATAAATGTCTAGTAGCATGTACAAAAAAGGTACATTAATAAATCTGAGGTTGAGACTGCCTCCAATTTCCTGCCAGCAACCATGCTGCAGAAACTAAATAAAATAAACAGAGAGAAGTTAAATCTGAGCAGGACTGTAATGTTATTTAAGAGCAATTTTTACTTAGGCGAAAGTTTTCCAAAACTTTTAATGGCTTTTTGTGATAAAAACTCCCATTGATGTAAGTTTCTCTAAAATATTTGTTCAAAACAGTAAAATTAAACCATTAAAACCCCAGAGGTAACAACATGCCACTTCAGCCAAAACAACTAAAGCTTCCAGTTTAAAAACAAACTGTATCTTACTGGGAGAATGAAAACTTCCAAAGGAAATATGAACTGCTTCTTCAGGAAAAATGGGAAGTGGGAAGACTCCCCACTTAATGATTGTGTTCTTCCAGTAAAAGCACTCTAAAACAAATTCTCATTTCCCACGAGAAATGTGCACATCTCCTATCAGTTGAAGAACATTGTGTTTTGGCACTAGAAGTAGTTGCTAAAAGATCTTAACCAGAAACAGGAGGCAGAATGCATCAAGGGGAGCCTCCACGGGATGTGTGCTGTTTCCCACTTGCTGGAGCATCAGGAAGAGTCTGACTGGGGGTGGAGGTCCACGGGGCTCGGCTTTATGAGGAGAATTGGTACACGAATGCAGGTCTCTCATGGCAAGCCTGCAAGTGTCACATTTTTATTACACTGATCTCAGGGGTGTTCATTTTGATCAGTGCCTGGATGGTCAGATTAGGTCTGTTTGCTCTATTTTGTGAAATCTCTGCAGTTCAGCATTAATGCAGGTCTAATTTCACAGCGTTATTGTTACAGAAGGTAATACAACCCCCAGAATACTGGCAAGGAAATAAACTTTTGAGGTCCATGCCAGTAGTCAGTTCTCTGAACTAGTTAATTCACTAACTGGTAAATGAGACCAAACAAAGCTTTGACTTTCAGCTCAAACGTAGCCATCACCCATTTCCATTGTCCTCCCCAACTCTTTTTAATTATTTTTCTGTTCTTCTCAGTTCTCTGGCAAGAGAACCTTGCTGAAGGGGAAGGACCACAGCTCCTTCTGGGCCGATTAGACCTGGGAAGCAGCAGAAACTTCAAAATGCCACATCTCCTGCCCGAGGGCTTGCTTTTGGCTGTGCTCATTGGAGCTCTCTTCGCTTGTCTCCTGGCAGCCACATTTTCATAGGATCATAGAAGGGCCTGGCTTGGAAGGAACCTTAAAGCCCGACTCATTCCACCCCTGCCATGAGCAGGGACACCTTCCACTACCCCATGTTCTCCAAGCCCTCTCCAACCTGGCCTTGAACACTTCGAGGACTGGGACAGCCACAGCTCCTCTGGGGAGCCTGTGCCATGTCCTTACATCCCTCCTGCCTCAAAACCCTGTGTGATGTGGGGACAAGTCACTGTAGACTGGCTCCTGTCTCCTGCCAGTGTCTTTGTCTTGGCTACACTGATCCATGTCTGGCTGCACCTGGAGATGTGTGGGCTCTTTCTCCAGTCACATCTCCATCTTACCAGGGACACTACCACAGAGTAAATAAGAGTAAATAAGTGGGCCCTGCAGGGGTGTTCTGGTGAATGGATGAGTTGGTCCAGGCACTGTTGGTGAAGGCTGAGTGGACATCAGGACGGGTGGTGGTAATTTCCTGGGGCTAATGCTGGTGGTTGCCAGCATTAAGTCCAAATTCCCCTTCTCTTGTGGGAAGCCTGTCTGAATTAGAACAGACTTGGACAATGCTTCTTGAAAATTTTCTTCATCCTGTGCTTACGTCTCCTTATTTCTTCTCCAAGTCTGTCCTTATTATAAGAGGAGGTACCAAGGTGAATCCAGCCATAACATCCTGGACATCCTGTTTCTTCAGAGTGTGCTGTGTGTTTGACTTGGCTAAAGTTTCTTTCTCAAGATCGATGAATGCCCATCCTGTTTGCCTTTCTCTGAAGAGAAAACAGATAAAATAACCCCCCACCCAGTTCTCCTGGGATTAGATTCCAGATCTGGGCAGCCCAGCTGTGACAAAGGACAAGTATGTGTCTGCAGGCAGGACAGGGCACTGGGGCTTCCCTGCGGGTGCTGCTCTTGCAAGATGAACTATCTTCATGACCATTCCAATTAGGAAGGGCCTCTGCTCCCTGTCCTGATTGGCAGGCTCCATGTGTTTGGGGACAAAAATTAGAGGAAGGGTTGAAAGACATTATTGTTTGGGGGAAGTGTGGATGGGAGAGTAATAGATGTGAGGAAGGAGGGAAAAAGACAAGAGAATATTCCAAGAGTTGCATTAGGAGTGGACAAACTGATAGTGTGCAATATGAGGCAGGCAGTGTTTCTCATTTTGGGGGTGTGCTTGTTTCTCTAAACCCCCTTATTTCTCAGACTTGGTTGTGTGTGGTCCTGTGCTTGTTGGGAAGGACCTGGAAAGCAGAGGATGCCAGTGGCTCTGCAGTGTCCCTGGAAGGCCAAGCACAAACCCCCTGGGGCTGCATAACTGGCACAGTTACAACCACGGAGAAACCAAGACAACCATGGTCCAACAGGTACAGCCTGATGCAGACGTGGCTTTGCTCCTTCACTCATTCAGGCTGAGACAAAACCCAGCATTGCTTGTTGTGGGCCAGGCAAAAATCCAGAGCCGAGCTGGGGCCAGCTCTTCTTGCAGCTGTGTGGACCAGGATGCTCTCTTGCACTCTAATGCCAAAATGAATCTCCTTTACCAGTGCCAGCACAGAGTCTAGCAACAAGGCTGAGAACAAACCCCATACTGAAAGATTTTGGTGAAACAGATGTGACTTGTTTTTTCCTGCACTGCTGCTTATTTTATGTGTCACTATAGATGTCCCTGCAGGGGTCTAACACAACAAAGCTGTTAAGACAAAGCCTTCAAAAAAACCCCAAAAATGCAAATTCCCTTGACCAGTTATGTTTGGAGGAAGGCAGAGAAAGCAGAGAGAAACTGCAGAACTTAACCTGGGTTAACTAAACAGACTCTTAAACTCTGTTTCAACATAAGGCTTCTAACATTACCTGCTTGGCATGTCACAGCCAGGGGTAAGAGCCACCACCCTGTGCACAGTTAATCACAGAGCCAACTGCCCCCAGATGCACAGGGACATGAACCTTGTGAGTAAGAAAGGGGGAGCTCTTTCTCTGACATCATGAGACAAGGAGAAAAATGAATAAAGGATGTGAAATCTCACATGCCAAGGCAGTCACTGAATGGAGCTGAAGTGGAAATCTTTCTACAGAATGTCTTATGCCATAAAGTCTGGAGGGCTTTTTTTTCCTCTTTGTTTTTTCTTCTCTGACTTTGTATGGCAGTGTAAAGGATAGCCATGAACTTAGTCCTTCAGTTCTTTTAATTCTTTCCAAAATAGGTCCCACTGCCTTTTTATGTGCCAGTCTTTATTGGGAATGTGGAACTAACCCAGGTGTATCCTTGTGCTATCATTGGCACACTGAAGGCAGATCAATTTAAGCTCTTGCATCATCTCATCCTGCCCTAAATTTTTCTTGCTCCTATTTCTTGGAGAGTGACTTCTTGACCATTACTTCCCATTTTTTTTCTGTTAATATGGACACTGAGTAGGAGCTCTGGAGCTGCCTTTCTCCACTTGTGTGTTCTTAGCAGTGGAGTCCAGACTTGCCCGTTTTGGTCTCTGCCTTTGGACTTAGCTTTGGTGAAACTTCTGCTGGTTCTGCCATATTCCTCTCAGAAGTTCCATTTGGAAACTGAGCCTCTCTGAATGTCTGCACTGATTCCTTGCAGCCTCCCTTTCTGAGTATCTCTGCAGGGCCCTAAATGAAACACTGGGGGAAATACAGGCATTTTTTGGACAGTTTCATGGTTAAAGACACTTGACAGAGACTTGAGAGTGTTTTTTCCCCAGCTCTGTGTCACTGACCTCCAGCAAACCATTTTATCTCCCCGTTTCCTATCTGTGACGATGATAGAAATGTTCCCTTTCTTTCTCCCTTTGTCTGTCTTATCTATTTATGTTTTAAGGTCTTTGGGGCAAGGACTGTCTCTTGCCTGTACAAAGGCTGACAGACAAAGGCATTGACCTTGCTTGGGATCTCTAAGTGTTAATGTGATAACAGTACCAGAACAGTGGATGAATGCTAAACAGCAGCACAGTCTATTTTGGAAAAGAAAGCAAAGTGTTTTCCCTTCCTTCTAATAGCTTTTGAGATGCAATAATTGAGGCATCAAATAGAAAGTACATAGGGTATGTGAAAAAGCGCACATTCTTCAAAATGCTCTGAATGAAACTGTTTGGTCAAAATTGAGGTTACCTTCTTCAGTTTTCTAGTGGTTATTTTTTTGTTTGTTTGGTTGGTTTTTTGGCTTTTTTTGTTTTGTATTTCTTGGGTATGGCAGACTCTGAGACAGCAGCTTTGTCACTGAAGAAAGCTTTTGGGAGGGTGTGGTCCACACCCCGCAGCTGAGCAGGTGCAGGTGTGTGTGTGGCTCGCTGTTACCCGGCACCGGAGAAAGGGCTCAGACCATTTTCAACCATATAAACATGTTTTGGAGTTTACTCATAGAGGAGGTTTTTCTTCTGCTGTAATGCTGAGAAAGGACTTCCAAATCTTGCAAGAAAATGGAGTTCTTCCCCTTGAGAAGGAAAATGTCCTTTCATCTCCACAGGTAACCTATTTCTTCACACAGCCAGGAGAAAAGTGTTGATACCTTGCTCATTAGGAATCTAAAATTTCTGCTATCCTCTCCTGCATCCTAATCTGAATACATTTAATCTCTTTCTTATACAGAGATACAAACAAAAATTAAAATGTTGGTGTTAAAGATAAACTCAGCAGGAAATCTAGTTTCTCTCTTCAGCTGTAGATGTGGTTTTGACCTCCTAAAATGTGACTTTTTGTGTTAATTTAATACTAAATTCCCATCAGATTAAGCACAATCTGAAGACACAACAGGAGAATGGCAGAGGAGGGGAAGCCAAGCAGCACTTAACGTCATCTTTACTTGTGTTTGCTGCTGAAAGATCAGATCAGGTAGTGAATTATTAATGCTGCAGTCTGGCACAATCCTGGGTGTGCAGCCTGCCAAAATGTAGAAAGCCCATTGCAAAGGCAGGATATTGGATCCCATCGGTGCAAACAGGCATGCTTCCATGTTTGAAAGTTCACAGTGGGGGAATTCAAATCAACCTCTGAGGCTGGCCGCAGATTAAACTCCTCTATTTTTAATTAGATGCCACGCAAAGGACCTCACGTCAGGAAAAAAGTAACACTAAACCCATGGAAATATCTGTAATAATTGTCCTACAGACTCAGTCATTTCGGTGGGGTAAAACATTAACATCCTTTTATCGTGCTTAAGCATTTGCTTGGTTTGGAGTTTTTTTTCTGCAGTCGAACAACTTTAAAGCCTAATGAGTTAAGAATTGCCCAGGATGATAATGGGGCTGCTCAGAGACTTTAAAGATTGGCATGGCTCAGGAAGGGGAGAAACAAAACTGGAGGAGGCTCCCTGGGGAAGGGGTAAGGCCACAAAGGGTTGAGTGGGCAACATGGAGAAAAGGGCTATTGCTTTCACACTATTTGGTGCTCAAAGGAAGAGAAACCCTGGCCACAGCTCACTAATTTTGGCTAATTGGAACCTGCCTGGAGGCCTTGCTCCTGTTAGGTCAGGGCAGAATCCATCCCTGGGCTCTCCTCAGAATGTGGCCCACCCCCAGCCTGTGACAGCAGTCACGAGATGGCAAAAGGGTGGAAAATTATTTCATGTGGAAGATCATGTTCCACCCATTTGTCTTTGCTTTCCCAAAGCTGGGATGGACCAAGCTCATGGGCTGTCCTGGCTTTTCCAGGGTCATGTAGTGACAGGATGAGGGGGAATGGATTCACCCCAACAGAGAGTAGATTTGGATTGGATATTATGAAAAATTCTTCCCTCTTTGGGCAGTGGGGGGCTGGCACAGGGTGCCCAGCGCAGCTGTGGCTGCCCCATCCCTGGCAGAGCCCAAGGCCTGTCTGGCTGGGGCTTGGGGCAAGCTGGCCTGGAGTTGTGTGTCCCTGCCCAGGGCAGAGGGGAGAACAAGATGCTGTTCAAGGTCCCTTCCAAAGCCATTCAATGATGCCTTCTGCATCAGAGCCAGCAGGTCACTGTGGAGCCTTCCTTCTCTGATGATGAATCAGTTGCCACTCACCTGCTGCTCCTCTCCTGCTGAAATCTTCATTAAAACCTTTCAGGTGATGCTGGTGGGTTTTGGTCCTTGACAGGGGTGGCTCCAGTCCAGGACTTCATCTTAGGAGTGGAGCTGAGTGACTCAAATTGCCTGTTTGCATTTTTACTTCCAAACTGTGAGTAAAAGAGCCTTTCCTATGTAACAGCACTTCCAGAAAGGTGGAATCCTCCTACAAAAGGGTAGAGGCTTCTGTGGGGTTAGCTATGGGGAACCCTGGGTGCTGGGGATGTGCCTGCTCACTCCTGCAGTGGGAGGATTGGCCTGGTTTGGGGCAGTGATTTTCACCCAAATACTTTAATACTAAAATATGTCAAGGAAAAATATAATTTTGATGACATCTCTGCTCAATCACCTTTTCACTGCCAAAAAATAATCACAATGTGTATTTATTTGGTAAAATTAGTGTTTCTGGTAAAACCAGTTAATTACTTGGACACATTTAAGCCTCTTATATTATATCATTATAGCCTGTATTATAATTAATAATAAATAATAATAATAATATATTTTCACTGAGGTATAGGACAGAGGAGGAAGGATTGTTCAGGTATTTCCAATATAAATCTCATTGTAACCTGAGAATTAAGCTTAACAAAGAGATTCACTCTTTTTAAAATGCTACTAAAGTATTAGTTTAGGGGGATTTTGTCATTATTAGTAGTTTTTTTTACTTGTTTTGGTTTTTAAAAGGAAATAGTAGATGAACTGGTGAATCTCTAACAAATTTTAAATCAAATCCACTTCTGTGTTCCATTTTTTGTATAACTCAAGAAAAGGGGGAGACTGTCAGATAGTCTGGGATGTCAAAGAAGGAGATTTAAAAAAAAATCTCAATGCAAAGGTTTCCACCAGCCACTTGCTGGTATTCAGTAGTTCAAGGGTTGGACAGTGATACTAAATCAGAGCTTTTCTTCAAAATAGCCATGAATATGAAGTAAACCTAGAAGAATTTGGATGAGGATGTAGAACCATTTCAGATGTTATTGGTCCCTGCTGTTTCCCTTTTCAACAGTTGGTTTCTGCTACAATGTTGTTGCCCTTTGACATTTGCTAAAACCAGCAAGCGGAGGAAATGACACTGTGGTATTTATTAACCTGCAGTACGGATGTTAAACAGAGGAGGTTTCCCTGAGAGCAGGATGGAGCTACTCTGTGAGAAACAGAAAAGTCTTTCAGAGCTTACCGGGGTAAAAAAAACAATAAAACAGCCTTATTATGAAAATACTACTGGGCTGCAATGGAGTTGTGATTACAGCACATTGCAGTTCTTCAGCCATAAGAGTCCTGCCTGGTCCGGGGGTCTGCTCTGCTTTATTCAGAGTTTCAGCTCCATTATCTCCCTCTCTTGCAGCTGACAGCTCGTGTGCCAGGGAGGACTGATCCAGCAGCCACCCCACAAGGAATAGGATGCCTTTGAAATGGGATGGTCAATGCACAGCAGCTTAATAAATGGACACTGAAATGTCTGAGCAGGAGTGTGGTGTTGGACTGCCCGGTTCAGCAGCTGGGGAGTTTTGCCTGTTGTGCAAAGGGAAGGAGCTGCAGGAGTGGGCAGGCTCGTGGGCTTCCTCTAAACAGCATCTCCTGCTGCCACTGTCAGACCAACGACTGTCCAGGGCAAGGCAGTTTGAGTCAGTAGAGTATTTTTATGTGATATAAAGCAGTTTTGGGAATTGTGGAGGAGTGAAACAAATCTGTGTTTAGGACCTGTGCTAAAGGCAAAGTCTTTGCTGGCAAGTCTAGTTTAGCTCAGTCCAAACTCCTTTGCTTCAGAGCAGCCCAGAGATGGCAAGTAGATCTCTTTTCCATATGGAAAGCTGGAGAGAAAGGGCAGATGTCAGGCTGGTGTCAAATGTTTTATACATTTGGAAGCATTCAGGTTTTATATTGAATCACAACTTTAATTGGCTGGTTTTTAATCAGGTTGAACACTTGGAAAGAAATGCCTTTTTATTAGATTGGTTTTTTGTAATTTCTCCGCCCTTGAGGCAGAGAAACCTGTAACATTGCTTTAGTCTTTCAAACCCACCAGCTCTCCGATTTAGGAGATTTACTGATTAAGGAGCTGAAGTAGCTAAAAGAGGAAAAGAGTGAAGCAGAACCTTAAGGTTTGTAATTTATCTGAGGGATGCATATTTATCTACTCTCTAGAAGTAGCAGTATTTTAAGTGACTAAGCATGAAACGATTAATCAAACAGAAAGAAAAGGGTGTTTCAGAGAATTTTGGCAAGGCATACTTGAGAAACTATTTTCCATCCATTGAAATGTAAATACTCAGAAGCACAGTCTCTTTAAAAGCCCAGTTTTTCTTCCTGGGGATTCTTGTTATGTGGTTATTACCCTTTTTCCTGTGATCACAAGCTAGGTAGGGTTTAAGCATGGCAGTAAGAGAATTAAATAAATGTCACACCACCAGAGACACTATGGCTCAATTTACAAATGATTTGGCTCCTTATCATGAAGGTTTCCATGTTATGTCTCTTTTTGCAGACCCAGCCTTCTGACACTCAAATGGCAAAATCCATGTCATATGTGACAGCTGTAAACAGCCTGGAGTCAAAATGATTTCACTTTGTAGACACATTTGAAGAAGAAAAAGGCTTCAGCCTGGGCTGTGGTGCTTCCCCTGCCCATCCTCGAGCGCCCCGAGCGCTGGGGGAGGCTGGCCCGGGGCTGGCCCCACAGGCTGCCCCTTGGAGCACCCCAGGGGCTCCCACCAGCAGCAGCTGGCACCTCTGCAGGTGCTTCCATTGCTGATTTGGGAGGTGGAAAAGCAGGGAGAGGGGGATCAACCTCAGCATTTATGGGCCAGAAAGGCTTGTAGAATGAATGCTACCCCCTTGTGCAGTCCCTGTGTAAATTAGCTCAGAGTGAAACTCTGGGTCCTCAAAACCTTAGGGTCAAATGTGTTGTGGACCACAGGGTTCCAGGGAAAATGGAACAGGGACAATTACATCTCTCCTATTGCACTGTGGTCTGTGCCCCAGAATCACAGTTTTGGTTTTAATGGGACTTGCTAAAGCTGAATTGGGTTGGTGAGAACTTTTTTGGGCATGGAAAGAAGGAAATTTTTGCAATGAGTTTGATTTAGGTTTTTTTTTTTTCATTTGACCGTCTGATCCTGAGTAACTCAGAAAATATTCCATTGGATTTAAGTTTTCCATTCTTTCAGATTTTTTCTATAAATAAAGATTGTTCTTACTTCAAAACAAGGACACCACTTCAAAAGAAAAACTGAAGTATTTTGCTTTGCAAACACCAATTTTATTTTGTGGATTTTATTTTTCCCCAAGCAAGATATATTTCAAATATAAACAATTTGAGTTTGCAGGAAAGTGTGCTTTTTGGTGGATAATACATTCATTGGGAATGCTTGCCCAGCTCCAGATGGCAAATAACACCTCTGGGAGGTGGCTGGGATGATATACCTTGAAATCACCCCCAGAGCTGGCAGGAGGGAGCTGGGGACCTTGGGGCTGGGGCTCCCCAGGCTCTGGTAACCAGCACTGAGGGCTGACATATGGACAGGGCACGGGGGCCCAGATGTGGCCGCAGACATTTACAGCCTTGCCTGGGGAGAGGGGCCTGACAGGGGCTGTGCTTCTACAGCAGGGGCCAAATTAAAATCTTTTGTCATGAGGACTCTGAATTTGCTGCCAGGCAGCAGCAGATCCCCATTTTTGCCTCTGGCTCTGAGCTGCCTTTCCCCCCCTACCACTGAATGTTGTAGCCTTTCTACATGTGAGTAGGCTTTAGTCCCAAGCAAGCTTTTATTTCTATGGGTAAAAGACCAAAATTTATACAGTTTTGTAATAATTTACAGTGGCCCAGGGAGGTCTGTCATGCCAAAGGCAACATTCACCCACTAAGCAACCTCAGGTGAGACCCTGGTCCCACTGATGGGAATGG
Organism: Polioptila caerulea; assembly: GCA_013397295.1. NCBI lineage: Eukaryota > Metazoa > Chordata > Aves > Passeriformes > Certhiidae > Polioptila > Polioptila caerulea. The sequence goes on along the minus strand of VYXF01010180.1, from coordinate 68,029 downwards.
CTGAGGTCCTGTAGCTTTATGGGATCAGGTGTTCACCCTACTGCTCCATGAATGGAACTCAGGCTCAGCAAGGGAGCTAATTCTGGGATTAGCAGTTAGACTTTTGGGTGCTCCTCCCTGTACTATTTAGGAAACTTTGATTTTTAAGTTTCTCAACAACTGTTCTTAGCACAAACACAAACTTTGTGTTCTATTGCTACTGTGCCATTGTGTTTTATTGAAATGTTAGTTGGCTCCTTTATTCTTTCTTTTTTTTTTTTTTCTTTTCCTTTTTCTTTCTTCTTAGAAAAAATGCAACAGTGTAAACTCTTCTTGGTTAGAAATCTTCCAGTGAGCAAAACCCTGAGGTGGACTGTATGGTTTAGATCAAGAATAAATTGCATATAAAAAGGTTGGTAATCCAAAGATCTGGGTGATAATCCTAATTCTCTTGTAGGATTTCTGTGCAATATTAGATAAAGCACTTAAGGACTCTCTCCCTCTCTTTCCACAGCTAAGAAACCATGATGGATAATGCCCATGCACACAGAACTTCTGAGGCTTAATTGTATAATGTTTACAAAGCTTCTGGAAATCCTCAGGTGTGGACTAGTCCATGGGTGCTCCTGTACCAGAGCTGTGTCCCTGGCGGATGCTGGCTGAGCCAGATGTTCCTGCTGAGCTGGGAGGACGAGGAGGTCAGGGCTTCTCTGCCAGCTTGGGGCTGTGAAATTGCAATCTGAGGACTTGTTTTGATGGACTCATGTTTAGCTTTGTCTGGAGGGCTCTTCTGCCTCTTGTCCTGCCCAGGAGCAGCGTGTGCTGTCTTTCTCTGGAGGGAAATGTTTAGAGGAGAGGTGGCACTGGCAAATTCTGTGCCTGGTGCTGCTGTGCCAGCAGGGAGCTCATGTCCATAGTCTCACTTTCACAGCAATGCTGAGTCCCTGCAAGCAGAGCTGGGAAGGCAATAACAGCAAAACATGCTCCTTTAACCTACTCGGCACCAGCGTGTAAAATAATACCCCAGATAGGTACCCTGGATGCTTTTATAATTCATTCATTCAGCAATATCTTTTGATGTAGTTAATGTTGTATTTCCCCGGCCAGGGCCGGCACATGAAGCGTGAGAAATCCTTATGGACAGATTGCTCTGCCTTTCTGAAAACAAACTCGTGTTATCTGCCCAGTGGCCTCAATGAGCTGATTCCTCTGGGGTGTGCTGCCGGGCCAGGGGGATGCATGGGCTGGCTACTGGAGTGCTCAGGCTCGCCTTTACCCAGGGGAGGGGCAAACAGACCAGTGTCCAGGGAGTTCTGATCCATTTTATCCACTCTGGTCAGTTCCTTCTCTCCTCCAGAATGTTAAGTTTATGTAAATACCAATAAATGGGAAAAAAAGCCTGGTTGATGTCCCCAGTGCACAAATCTACATCAGCTTGTATCCATGAAACTCTTCCTTTTCTCCCATTTATTTTCCTCACTAAGAGACTTCCTTGTACAAAACTTCACTTTAATCCTTGTTTTGTCCTTACCCTTCTGTCATGTTTTGTCCTGCCGTGGTCCTCCTGCAGCAGTGGAGTGCAGCAGTGAGTGGTCTCCAGTTGAATCTGAGGAACTACATTTCCATGGCTTAGGCCTAATCCTTAAAATGCCAAGCCAGAGGAATCAAACAGGATAGTTGTGTGTCAATGGTTTTCTTTTGGAGAGAGATTTTTATTTTTCACTTTTCACAGCCTGTCCATCCTAGTCCACTGAAGAAATTGGAGGTATTTTTAAACAGAGTTTCCCTGAAACTGCATTTTTTCCCCAGAGCAAGAACTCCAAGTGTAAGTGTTAATCTCAATCTGATTTCATGTGCAAAACAGCTGCTTGTATCTCTTGCCCTCCATCTGCCTCAGATGGGGCTGGTTTCAACCACTATGGTTAGTGCAGCCAGAAAGTTAATTTAGTGCATATTGGGAAATTCCTCAAACACCATGAGACCTAACACCATTTTTTCCATCAAACCCTTGAAGTTTGTGTTGATATTTAGAGGTGTGAGCCTGCAGGGCTGGGGAGTGGAATGTTTCACTAATTTATTGGCGGGAGTTGATCTGGGGTGTTATCTCCATAGACCAAGCTGTTATTGTTCCACTTACAGGTTAAGTGCAATATAACTCAAAGTCACAAAGTGCTCCCTGTCATGCAAGCCCCATAACACCTTCCTGTGGCTGACACCTGAGGTAAAGAATGTGTCTGCCAGCCTGCTTGAATAACTTGCCAGTGTATTCTAATTGGGTTTACACAAGGCCCAAGTTTATTTACAGATGTGCTTTTGAGTGCATTATCCAGTGGTGGGGGGGCTACCTTGGGAATTATGAGATGGGAGCTCTTGGGCTGACTTTGCTCCTGCCTCTGCTGTGACTTTGGGTGACTGATGACAGATGTGCCTGTGAGTCCTTGCTGAGTCTCACAGCCAGAGCATCTCAGCATGACCCAGTGCAGACGGTGGGAAATGCCAATAACATTATTAGAGTTACAGAAACATCAATGTTCCTTCAAGGGAAAGGTCTGAGGAGTCTGCTTATGAGATAATCACTCTCGGGCTCAGAAGAGGAAACGAGGGTCAAAAAGCACAGGGCTGTTGCTTTGGAGTTCCCAGGGCTCTGTGCAGGGGAGGTTTCCAGAGGGAAAGTGGCAGGAGGGAGAGAGGATCTGTCTGGCTCTGTGTGAAAACAAGGGCTTGTTTGGAGAACCTGATAACAGCTCAGTCCAGCACAAGAGCTGGAGCTGTGTCACTTCAGGCCCTCAACCAACTCCTCCAGGGAGACAGAATTCAAGCTCAGGTCACTTCTGCCAGTCCCAGGGCTCCCCATATCAGTGAGTTTTGAGGCACTGACTGGGTCTGTGTGCAGAGAACGAGCAGCCGTCATTGGAGGGGTGGAGGGCACCAGCCCTTGCTGCACACGGGTGTCTCTGCTGCAGCTAATCCATAAACCCATGGTTATTACAGAGAGGAAGAACACTGGGCAGGAGCTGGCCCAGAGGGGACAGCAGACAGGAAAGCAGCAGGAGAAGGAGCTGCCTGAGAGGTTCAGGTGTGCCCCGGTGAGGGGTTGCTGGACTGGGTCCAGACTGTGCCACTTGCAGCAGGTCAGGGTCCTCTCCAGTGGGTTCACAGGGATTGAGAAATGCTCCTGTGACAAACTGGCACATCAGGTCCCTAAACAGGGATGTGCCTGGGGGATGGCAGAGGGCAGGGGTGGGCTGGGAGGTTATGTACACCTTCCCACCCTGCTGCTGGCCCAGTCAGCAGCCGCACAGAGCCTCATCCTTGAACCCATCCAACCACCGTGGGCTGGGACAGGGTCAAGCTCTGACCTCAGGGTTAGGATATCTTGTGCCAACAGATGAACAGCAGCATGACTGCATGTACACGTGTTGTTATTTTCTTCTTCCCTCTCCTCTTCCCTCTTGTCAGGGTGGTTCTGCTTTATTTTGGAGAAAACTCAACCCTGACTTGTTTTCTCATTTTCTAGGCAGCACAGAGCAGGTTTAACACACCCAAAGATGGGTGGGCTTGGGTGTTCCAGGGGCATTTTTGCTCCTGCCCTATACAACACAACCTCAGCCCCTCTTGTCTTGGGACCCAAAAGCAGTTTTGGAGCTCAGTCCTACCAAAACCCAGTTCTGAGGATAGCTGATAGGCTGAGAGCAAGGCAAGTAAGCTGTGGAGACGCAAAAAGGAGTCTCAAGATCCTGACTTGCATATAAAGCAGATTTTTTTTTAAAAAGAAGACAAAGCTTAATCCCACTCACAGCTTTTTATGGGGATGGAGGAGGTTATTCAGTAACCTGCATGTTCACAAAGGCACTTTTGTTCCTGATAGGGCCTGAAATGTTAGGACCTAATGTGTAACTTCCCCATTTACTCATGTAGCAGCATCGAGATTACTCTGTAAGGACATGAAATTGCAGCTCCTTAATGACACTGCAGAGCAGCAGCCCCGGCACCTGCTTCAGGAGGAGGGTGTGCCAACCTGGGCGTGCCAAGAGCAGCTCCTCTGAGCTCAGCAGGGCACAGCCATGGCACCCTCCTCATGAGCGGGGCTGGCTGGCCCTCAGAAACCTGCTCTGTGCAAGGGCTGGGACAGAGGAGCTCAGCATCCAAAAGGCTGTGATGTGAAGCCACCTGACCATGCCTGGGAGTTGCTGGCAGATGATAAGTGGGAACTGGCCGCTCCCTGCAGCCAGAGGTGGTGGCTTGCTCCGGAAAATACAAGCTCCTTCCACTTCTAAGATGCTTTAGACTTTTCAGCAGTTGGTTTTAAGGAAAGGTGGGGCATCTCCATTACAGACAGGCTTCCTCCACTACATGGGAAAACAGTCTGGGATAACTAAAGTGATCCATTGGAGAAGTCAGTGCACAACTAATGCTTTATCCCCTTCCCCAGCCCATGCCTCAGCCCTCCTTATTACCTGAAGTTGTGACTGTCACTGAAAGAGAGATACTGTTTGCTCTTCTGATCCCAGCAGGGAATTAGTTTGAAGCATAGGGACCAGGAGCCTTCATAATATGAGACCTAGGCAGTGAAACTGCAGCTGATGCTGTTATTCAACTCAGTAACTGAGTCTTTGAGGAATTATTCTGCATTATTTGCTTCTCTTGTATCGCATGGCAGGAAGCGCCACAGGATAATTACTCACATTAGAAATGCTTCCTTTGGTCTGTTTTGAACATTTCACGTTTCATCTTCCCGGGTGCTCTGTGTCAGAGAAGGGTTCCTGGGGCTGCAGGGCTCTTTTGGGGTGTTACCATGGAGGAAAGAGCTGAAAGAGACCTAAAATGCTGGTGACAACAGGGCTAGGATCAGGGAAGGTGGAGACAAGATGATGCCGTCTGGTCTGTTGCCAGATTTTGTACTTGCTTGTATTTTAATGGTATGGTCTAATAAAAGACACAGCTTTTCACACCTTTATGGGCAAAATTAACTTTGTTAGAGAAGGTGAATCGGGAAATGAAATGGGGCAGGAGGGCACAAAACTCCAGAAAGATTAATTTTGTGGGCTTTGTTTTCTTTCTTTTCCTGAGCATACTTTCAGTGCCTTTTATCATCCAGGGATGCCTCATCCCTGGAAAGGGAACAAGGCCAGGCTGGATGGGGGTGGGAGCAGCCTGGCCTAGGGGAAGGTGTCCTTGCCCACAGCAGGGGATGGAACCGGATGAGCTTTACAATCCTTTCCTCCAACTGTTCTGTGATTCTATGATCACTTTATTTTATCAAATCAAGGTTCAGAGGAAAAGCAAATTCTCTTAGGTTATTTCTGCTGCCCAAGGGCCTGTCAAGGACCTCTGGGGCAATCTGTGGTGTGTGGTCCTGTCCATTCTGTGCCCCTGGGTGTCTGGAGAGGTGTCATCAATTCCACAAAGTCTGCTCATGCCTAAGGCAAATTCCTCAATAGCAGCAAGCATCAACTTACCCCCAAGTGCAAACTACAGCCAGTGGGACGAGGTGAACATCCCCTCCCTGGCAGCAGCAGCAGCAATGGTTTTCCAGTCTCACATCCATGGATTTACTTCATACAGACACTCCTAACCTCGTTTACTTCCTCCTTTATCTGCCTGGCCTTCCCACACATATTATTGCATTAGTTGGAGTAGACCAATTAAGTGGCCCAAGCCCTTAATGAAAACCTTGACTTTTCTTTAAAGTTCCTGAGGAATTGCTCATTAGAGGGAAATATTGCTGCTGGTTTGTACACAATGGCAGAGAGTTCTCCAAACCCTTCTCCAGGTGGGATGCTGCCAGCTCCCAGCAGTGGGAATCCCAGTTGTCCTGTTCTTATGGATGCTGATAGCTTAAAAATGGCAAAAATAGACCTTTGGTGCCCCGCCATTGATGTGCACCTGTGAGATCTTTTGAAAGAAAAAGCTGAAATAAGTGGTTTGCAGAATGATGGCATCTCTGGTTTCAGGTCTTTAGCCATAAAGGGATCCCACTGATGCACAAGGAAGGAAAAACTATTCTGCTTCTCCCCGTTGTTCCTCCTTTGCACCTCAGTGAGAAAATGGGTCATTTTGTCCTGTGCCAAAAACAAAGTGATAAGAAGAGTTTTTGTGGTTTTTTTTCTTCCTAATTTTAGACTCTTGAGTGCTTTGAAATGTTGGATTCCTAACAGAGAGCACAAGTTTCCTTTGCTCACTGCATCTCCAGCTGCTCTGATTTCTCATGCAAGCAGAGGACTCCTGCTCTCTACCCTCTCCCCAAACAAAGAATTAAACCCCACATATAAATATTTCAACAGAGTCCAAGCACCTCTGTGAAGATCCTGTAATACTTCTGACAGAAAACTGTTTGTAGTAGTGAATTTTTAAAATGAAGCTTCTTTTTAAAACAAAATCATTAATCTTTGAGAAAATATTTCTCATTTTCCAACTTGTTTTGATATCATTTGGAAACAAATAGTTTAGCAAAGCTATTAGAAACAGATCTTGGAATCATTAGAATCAATGCAACTGAAACACAATTTCTCAAGGCTGATGTTTTTCCCTTCCTTTCTCTCCTTATGCTCCACACAGCAATTGCTCCAGTGGGAAACAGGTGGAAGGAAAATTGAGGTTTCATTGCATTCATTTCTAATTATTGCTTTTTATCTCTAATGGGTGTGGAATGCCTAATCTTCAAACTACAATGTCAAAACATATTTGTTAGATAGATCAAATTAAAATAATCCCTCCCCCTATTTCTTCCAGCATAGTAATTGCTTTGTTTTATTTATATGTCATGGACAGATTAACATTTAATCACTCTTGTTGTATTCATATCCCAAGTGACCATGCCCTGGCTAGGAGAGGATGAAGTGGCAGCAGGTGTGTTACCGTTCTGGGAGGAGATGTTCTCCTGTACCTCGATGGTGACTGAGTGACACCAGGCCAGGTTACCTGTGAGGAGGCATCAGAATCACAGAATGGTTTGGGATGGGAGGGACCCCGAAGATCGTTTCCTTCCACCCCTGCCATGGCAGGGACCCCTCCCACTGTCCCAGGCTGCTCGCAACCCCAATGTCCAGCCTGGCCTTGGGCACTGCCAGGGATCCAGGGGCAGCCACAGCTGCCCTGGGCACCCTGTGCCAGGGCCTGCCCCCCCTCCCAGGGGACAATTCCTTCCCAATGTCCCATCTAAACCTACTCTCTGCCAGTGGGAATCCATTCCCCTTGTCCTGGCACTCTAGATCCTTATGAACAGTCTGTCTCCATCTTTCCTGTTGGTTCCCTTCAGATACTGGAAGGCCACAATTAAAAGCCTTCTCCTCTCCAGACTGAACAATCCCAGTCCTCTCAGCCTTTCCTCCCAGCAGAGCTGCTCCAACCCTCTGATCATCCTGGTGCCTTCTCTGGGCTCCCTCCAGCAGCTCCAGGTCCTCCCTGTGCTGGATTCCCTAGCTGGAGGCAGCTTTGCTGGTGGGGTGTCCTGAGATCAAGATATGCTCTTGTACTGAGGCATGGAACCAAAACCAGCAGGTGTTAACCCCTGCAGCCTGTTTCATTTGCATTTGTGTCTGAGATCTCGGTTCAAAATTTATGGTAAGAAACCAAAGCAAAATCTAGATGTGGTCTTGAGCTGGGCCTTGGTCAGACCAAAGCTAGAGACAAGTGTCTGGATGGGAGCCTGGCCCAGTAGAAGGTGTCCCTGCCCAGGGCAGGGGTTTGGAACGACATGAGCTCTGAGGTCCCTTTGAACCCAACCTATCCTCTGAGTGCTTAAATGTGGTCCTAGTGAAGGGTGGAGGCTTGAGAGGTTTGTCTGTAAGACAGACACAGTCCTGGCCTGACCAAGTGCCTTTCCCAAGAGCCTAGTGCCAAGGCAGGACACAGCTGTAGAAATCAAAATATTTTTCCATGAAAGATGAAGTCTCTATTGAGGGATAGTAGATCTCCTTTGACCTTTATTTTCTATCAATAGATATCAAGAGCCCCTTTTCCAATTCTGCTTCCTGGAACTTTTTAGGGGTTTGTTTCTATGTCCCTGACCTGGAATTTTGAGGCTGCATTTGGGAAGTCTCCTAGATGTTTCTCTGAAATAATTTCTTTTCTGTTTCCTTATCTAGCCCAAGAGGGAGCATTTGGTCAGTACACCCAAGCAGTGTCCACCCTTTGTTACTTCTGCCCTCCAAGGCCCCTCAGTAACCACTGCCAGAGAAAGTTGGCCCCCAAGGCTTGAATTACAGTGAAGCCATGGATAGAAAATACACCATGAAATTTTATGGCTCCTGCAAAGGGGCTGCCATCTGCTTTTTCTTCCCCCCCGCCTTTCTTTTTTTATAGCCATTCCACAGTCTATTAAACCATTACTGTCTGCTCCCCCACTTCCCGCCAAGATCTGCGTCCATTTCAAAATACAACACTTTGAATTTCAAAGTAGCCCTTGGGAACTCCCCAGGTCATTCACACTGAACAGACCTTTCCTGATCCTTTTTAAATTTGGAATCTATTTGTTCATGTGCATAGGTACATATTGCTCTGAGCCCCTTGCCTGTCCCTTCCACCTCCTCTTTCTTCACACAAACCAGGAAAAATCTTGCTGTGATGAGACTGAGCAAGAATTTCTGTGTCTGGTTGTGCTTTACTGGTCCTGCATAGAGGGAGACTCTGAATTTCCAGCCCGAATGATGCTTGTTAGGCTCCTCCTGTGATGGGAGGCAAAGGCTGTAGGTACGGGGCTGCTTTGCAATATTATCCATAGTCCTACAAGTTGCAGGGCTATGAGTATTTCTGCCTTTGTCTCCAAACATCAAGCATGATCCCAAGTGCTCTGTCTCCCCTTGCTTTCCCGCGCTGTTACTTTTCCATCTCTTTCCTCACTTGTTTTATGAAGAGGGAACTGGATTCCACTTGTTTCTGAAAATCACTTTTGCACGTGGTGAGCTTTGCTATTTCTTGTGATGGGAGGATTTTTCTTTCCTATAAACATTTGGGTAGGTTTCATATCTCCTTCCCCCTAATTTTCCATTCTGGAAGGTGGAACAAAACCTCTTCAGCTGTGACAGGTGGGCCCAGGAGGGAACACACAGACCCCGCCGGGTGCTGGCGTCACTCTGCAGGGAACTTGTGAGGTTGGATATTTGTGCAAGGCATTCCTGCCAGTTTCCTTCTTAAACTGATTGAGCTCTAAACCAAACCACGTTTCCATAGCAAATGTGTCTCTGCAACTTACGCATCTATTGGGAGGCAATTGCAGGTGCCAGGGGTGTGATTTGCCTTTGATTACAAAAGAGTTCTCGCACGGTCCCTGTGTAAAAAGCACATGTTTCTCTGAAGGTGATTTTCCACCCTATGCTTGTTTTCTTTTCCTGTTGGTTCTGCAGTGCACAAGGAGCCACTGGGCAGCCTGGGAAAGCCCAGGGCAGAGCTGCTGCTGCGGTTCCACCCCAGCACTGCTGCTGCCTCCTCTGCAGCAGCAGATGGCTCAGATGTACTCAGTGATTTATGCTCCGTAGTCTTTTTGAGATGCTGTGTGATGGTTCAGGGCCTGCCGCATCCTGGGGAGGAGGAGAAACTCGGTGTTCGCCAGCCAAATGGATACACTTTTAAAATCTCCAAGCCGTGCAAACAGGGCTCTGGACAAGCAGCTTGGTGCAAGCTCTGCTTCCCCGGCGGCTCCTGCTTTCCACGAGATTCTGCTCCCCAGGCACAGCTGTGTCTGCAGCACTGATCCCAGGCCTGGCTCCGGGGAGCCGGGGGACCACTAGAGGGAGATGGCAATGACTCCCAATATCTGTAATTCTCATGTTTTCTCTAACAAACAACAATTAACCTTCGCAGCTGCACGGCTGAAACAAGGCTCCAGTCTCTCTCCAGGACCTTCTGTACTGGAAGGAGGAGCTCATACAGGTCTGCTGGGTCCTTATTTTGGGAAACGTCTTTGCGGGTTTTTTTTATAAAAATTAGACAGCCTCACTGTGCTTGATAACGCAAAACTTGATTGGATGCTTCCATTTATGCATGGGACTTATTAATGTTCTGTGAGAAGATGCGTATGGGACTAATTTGCTCTTCTTCAGCTTTTTTTACCTGGGATTAAAAGGGTTTGGGGGCATCTGTAGCCGCAGGCAGTGTACAAGGGTGCTTGCATTTCCCCATCCTTGATTTGTCCTGAAGGTAAAGGCTAGTCTGTGCTGCCAGAGATTAACCCGCAATTTGAAAAATGAAACCAGGATGTTATTTAACTTCCCATCCCAAAATGCAGATCTCTCTTGGTAATACATGGAAGCACACAAAAACATTGGTTAGAAGTAAGTTCACATGACTGAAATGAAGAAAATAATTGTTTTCAATGTGTTTCTCTCAAATATGGATTTTCATTTCTTCCCTCTTTTTTGTCTTTCTACTGTGATTATAAACAAACTAAAATAGACAGGAAAAAAGCTAAAAGCAGCAGTGTGTGAGTGTGTGAGAGAGAAAGATTGTTGAAAACGGAGACACAGTTTCTTGGTTTGAAACAATGTGAGAATTTTCATTACTTTGCATTTGGAAAAAAACTCAACCAAACCCTGAGCAAACTGAAACCTCATGTGCAAACTGTCAGATTCTTTCAGAAGCTATTTTTCACTTGAAAGCACTTGCTCATAGAAAGCATCTTGCCCAGCCTTATTATGAACACAAAAGCTGTACCTAATTGGTTTATATGTTGACAGGCATCTTATTACTGAGAATAACAGTGCGTGTGTCTCCCCCCGCGCTGCGCGGGATCGCCCCGGCTGGACCCTGTCATCCACCAGCCCCGGGATTTGTGCTGCACTTTGGTGGCTTCATTTCTCCCTTTTCCATTGCAAATCAGCTCTTTGCAAATGTAACCTGGGTGTCTGATGCTGTGGTGTTTGGTGTCTGTCACCCTGACCATGTCCACTGCCAGCCAGGGGCATCCCTGAGCAGAAGTGAACATGGGCTGGCAGGCACATTTAATAAAACATTTAATAAAATATTTAATGGATTTCCACACCAGCCTCACAGGCTCTTGTCAGCCTTTTTCAGTGCTGGAGAGCGGGTGGTGCTGTGAATACCATGTGGTGTTCCCAAGGCTGTGGCATCTTTTAAAATCAGCCAAATGTGGCCTTGATGTAACAGCAGTGAAGCTCGCCAAGGATTTACTGCTGAAGGGGTTCCAGTAGAAAAAAAACATGGTTCCCACAAAACCAGAACTTTGATTAAAGAACAAATTCCCATCAGGAAAAATGTGCCAGTGTCTTCCACTTGGGGTTTACTGAAATGTTTTATTTCTTGAATGGAATGGAAAAAATTCAGTTCAAGGGTAATTCATGTTTACTGCCTGTGAGCCACCTCCTGGCCTGAAATATGTCCCTGAGGACCTGCCTGGGCTTTTCTGCTGTGAGGGCAGCTATCCCACAGCCTGGGCTGGGCACCTGGTTCCAAGAGGGCATGAGCAGGAGGCATCATTAACTGTCTGGGTGCAATTTGGGTCTGAACTGACCAAAACAGGCAGCGAAAGAGAAATTCTAATTTGTGAGCAGACCTGGGTATTGGTAAAGCCACAAACACATTTACAGAATAGTCATAATTTCAACCTCCCAGGCAGAGAAACTGGGGCTTAAATGGAATTATTTGCTCACAGAGACGGGGGGATGGGCATGGGTTTATAGTGAGAGAACCTCACTGTAAGGCACTCATGTCTGTGGGAGCATTTCTTGTCTAATGCCAGCCTCCCGGACTGAAACGAGAGGATGTTTTCCTTCAGGCTGCTAAGGGAAATGTTACCCTGGAAAATTTTTAATTTTAAGTGTTGAAATTCAGCTATTTCCTGTGCTATACATTTGTGTGACACATACATGACATAATTGAAACTTCTGGAAACTCTTAGAAAATTAACCCCCCGTCTCAATGTCATATAGACTGGAAAGATGTTTGGAAAGTTGAAATAGTGTGTGGGATGTGAAATTAAGGCATGTGTGTAAAAAATCCTCGTTGGTGAAGATGAAGGGTTTGGTTTTCCTCAGCCTGGCTATTTCTTTGATGGCCAAGCACTGCTTTAGGCCAAGGCTCTGCACACAGGGCTGAGATCTTGCATAGAATTCAGCGATAGAACTCTGGTTCTACAACAATTCTTCTTTGCTCACTCCACTGATAAAATATTCTTGCCTGAGTACATGCCTAACCATGCTCTCCAATTAGCCTGCTAATTAGAGCCCCAGTATCAGTTTAGATTATTAATGGAACTGAAAGTCTTTTTAAAGCAACATTAAATATAGCTGAAGAGATTGCTTCAGGGGGTGGGAGATACTGCAAGTGTGGGTCATGTTTTTTCTGCTTTGTTGTGCTGAGTTTGGGGAACGTTTGTTCAAACATTGTGGGCTGAAAGGGCTCCCCAAGTCCGTGGTACTGGTGCTGCTGGGAAAGGCTTTGGATGGGACAAGTAGCTTTTCAAAGGGATCAGTCCTGGGTTGAAATTAGGTGCATGGGGGAGAAGGGACTTTCCATTATGTTTTTAGAGTCCCATTTTAAAATAGAACATTTCAAGTAACTCCAGCAAAATGAAATATTCTTTCTTGGCTTAAACTTGTCCAAAAGGAAATGTTTCATTCTGATTTGCCCAATGAAATATTCATGTGGGGAAGAAAAAAAAAAAAAAAAAGAGTTCTTCTCATGACTTAGTTTTACTTCGCAATAATGTCATTTTCTATCAGAAAAAAACCCAAAAAATTTCCCTGCTGACTCCTGGTGCAACCTGTCCTGGCTGCTGGAGAGGAACTGGGGCTGACTTTTACAGCCTTCAAGGTTGACCCTTTCCCTTTGATCAGTGCCGATTCACTTCCTAGCAGTGGGTGCTCTGCTGCCCGGAACACTCCATTCTCATTGCTGCTCTTTGTTTGGGAAGGTTGCTATAAGCTTTTAGCATCCCAGTGGGCATGGAGAAAGGATCTTTATGCAAGTTCCCACTTGGCCTGAACCAAGCCTGGCTCTTCTTTTACACAGGCTCAATCTGAAGGAAAAAAAAGCTTTTTGTGACCTGCTGCCCCCAGAGCTGCCTTTGTTTGGGCTGCACAGAGTGTCTTTATCAGCTCTGGGCACTCTGGGCCAGAGTGGGGCAGCGGGAGGCACGGCCCGTGCTGAGCAAGGACAAGCTGCTGTTCATCACCAGCACAAAAAGGACCCTCCTTTCTCAGTGACCCTCGAAGCCAAGCATGGCTGGGACATGGCTCCACCATGGGACAGCTTCCTCATGGGTGGCGTTTCCTGGGGCTGCCCTGGCTTCATAGAAAAATGGAATCATGGAATGATTTGGGTTGGAAGGGACCTTAAAGTCTAACTCCAGCAGGGACCCCTCCCACTGTCCCAGGCTGCTCCAAGCCCCACTGTCCAACCTGGTCTTGGGCACTGCCAGGGATCCTGGGGCAGCCCCAGCTGCTCTGGGCACCCTGTGCCAGGGCCTGCCCACCCTCCCAAGGAATAATTTTTTCCTCACATCTAATTTAAACCTACTCTCTGTCAGTTTAGAGCCATTCCACTTGTCCTGACACTCCAGTTCCTGATGAGGAGTCCAGCACCACCTTCCTTGTAGTCTCTTCAGACACCGGAAGGTGCTGTGAGGTCTCCAGGTGGGTTTGGGTGATGGACACCACGCTCACAAGCAGTAGAAGAAAGGGGTTGAATATCAACACAAATAGTTGGAAAGTTTGACATCTGCTACTCCCTTGTCTTGTTCTTGTCTCCGTGTGCTTAAGCTCGAGATGGATGAGAGCACCTCTACCTCAGACCCCATGGATGCAGACAAAGCCTCATCATCAGGTCTGTTGTCTATTTAGACATCAATTATTGTATTTTTTTAAAATAAATGTACATATTTAGACACAGACTCTAAATAGACATATTTAAGGTCTGTAGGGTGCATGGGATGGGCATAATGGGGAGAGGGGCTTGGGCACAGCTCTAGGCCACCCTTGGCAAACAATCTGTGGCTTTTCAAATGGAGGGTTCCAAACTCGGTGGATGCAACCTGAAGTTTAGCAGCAGAGGAAAACACAAAGTAGACTGGAAAGTTTTGATCCAGCCTTGTTGGTTTGTTTTATTACAGAAAAAACAAACAAATCTTATCAGCAGGCTGCACATTTTCTTCCCAAACTTACATTTTTCATCTACAGTGATGAGGTTTTGTTAAAACAGAGAATCCGTTTTTGGTTTGAGGCAATGAGAAACGGGGATCTGGGGGGTTTTCTTTCTTTCTTTGCTTAAAATTGGAATATTCTTGGGCCCTACTGCAAAGCAAGACCCAAATAGCAGCAGATCTTGACAAGGTTTGGAGAGCTCCAAGATCCCTGAGGGAGCATGAAATATTTCAGTGTTCAGATCTGAAGACAATTCCTGCCTTTTCTCCTCAGACTTTACTTTTATTAGGTCAGTCTTTTTTGTGCTTATAATGAAGAAAAATCAAGCAGGTTTTGGGGGAGGGAGGGGCTGAAGTTATTAACAGAAATATGGGTTTGGTCTGGCACAATGTGCTGGAGTCTACTGGCATATTGTGAGCTGTCTTAAGACTTAATAAGAAATAAATTGGTTTTGGGGCACTGCTGGGGACTCACAGGAGGTCTGGCTGTTTAGCAGATCGATGGGACTGTCCCAAGGGCAGCTTTTATCAGGAAGGGGAGGCTGCTACTGCAAACACTGGGTTTCTTGTCAGTCCAGAGTGCACATCTCTTGCAGCAAAATTAAGAGTACAAATTGTCCTGGTCATGAATTGAAGGGCACTGCCCTGGGAGGTGGCATTTACAGAACCCGGCGTCTCTGCAAGGTCTCAGTGAGAGGATGCTGGGGCTTGTTCTGTTTGTAGCCAACAGGCTTCCTCCTCTTTGAGCCTTTATCTGGGTCCACCAGCGTCACCCTGAAGTCTTCTCTTCTGGCTAAATTTTTTTTCAGTTCAGGAATTCATCCCTCTGACCCTGTTTTGTCAGAGATAATTTTTCCTCTGTTGTTCTGGGTTGGGCAAGAACTGCACAACTCAGCTCTGAATCAGCATGACAGCCAAAACACTGTTTTAGAACCACATGTTTCCAAAACATCCTTTTTGTTTATCTCACTACTGTGTTTGCCTGTGCACAACTGGAAGGGTTTGTGCCAAAATACCTCGAGCAACTTGCTTTACAAAATGTTGCCTTTCAGAAGCCTTTCTTAAGTGAACAAAAGCCAGATGTCGGGAAACATTTAGGCTTTTACCCTAAGTAGTATGAATACCCTCTTGTAATAATATTCATTAATAAATAGCATCTTTACTATAAATAACATGATTTTGAATTGAAAACAGTTTTGGTAAAAGGTTATTACTAGCAAATTGAAAGAGATGAAGTTGAGTATGAAAAAAATCCCTGCAGCTGTGTTTGGCAGGGTCCAATCAAACCTGCACTTTGTCCCAGCTTTGCCAGGGCAGCCTGTGGATGGACTTCAACCTGCAAAGAAAATCTCATGGGCATCATTTCGAGTTCCTATTTTTTAAACTTGAAAAATAGTTTTGATTTGCAGAAAACCTGCAAACATTCAAAAAATTTCTTCGCTTGAAGGTGTGAAAGGTGTTGCTTTTATCAGCCTTTGGGAGAATGCAGGCAGTGAATTGCAGTTCTGGTTGATCTCATAGAATCACAGAATCCCAGAGGGGTTAAGGTCACAGGGACCTTAAAACCTATCTCATCCCACCCCCTTCCCTGAGCAGGGACACCTCCCACTGCCCCAGGCTGTTCCCAGCCCCAATGTCCAACCTGGCCTTGGGCACTGCCAGGGGTCCAGGGGCAGCCACAGCTGCTCTGGGCACCCTGTGCCAGCCCTGCCCACCCTCTGAGTCAATCTAATTCTCTTCTCTTTTCATTTAAAATCACCCTCCCTTGTTCTATCATTATCTGCCTATGTAAAAACTCAGTTCTTTGACTCGACCACAGCTGTGGTGTGACATGTCACCTTCACAGGGCTTGTGTCTGCAGGGCCACACGTGGAGCAGGAGGAAGCAGGGCTGCTGTGGCTGATTCCCCAGTCTGAGGCACTGCCCGAGGCTTTGTCCTCACCACTGCTGGTGCACAGGAGCCTCAGAAGGAGCCCTGGGGCTGTGCTGGGGAGAGCTGCCACCTGTGAGCACATCAGCCAGCCCTGGGAATGCCATCGAAACCAGCCATGATTTATCTGGCATCTCCTGGCATCACTGGGCAGGGACAGCTGCCCCAAGCTGCCATTTCCACGATGGATAGAGGGTTTGCAACTCTTGGCGACCATGATCAGATGGAGACCTGGTGGAAAAGTGCAGGGCTGCTGTGTTGAGAGCTCTGTTTGTTTACTCCGAGGCTGAACTCAGCCCTCAGCTGCTTGTTCCTCCTGTTGAACAGGATTGCAAAGCTCTCCCCAAACACTGTAACTAGGTCAGCCTAAGGAGAGGGCTTTGTTCAGCCCTCCAGATGTCTATCTGCCAATTTTTTTTCCCTTGCTGTTTTTAGTTTTTCCAAAGCAGAATCCTTTATTTAAGCTCTCCCCTGAAACTGGGCAAAAACAAAGACCTGGAAGTTTTATAAACCTCTGTCTTTTGCCTAAACACTTTTCAGCCACAGAGTGTAAATAGATCACCTCAGTGGTTCAGCAGAGGTGTCTGTTCTCAGCACTGCCTTGAGCACAGACACTCACCAGGTGCTGCAGGTCCAGGTAATCCTGCAGGTCTGTAATCCCAAACGAGGGGACTGGCACAGGAAGCAATTTCTTACAAAGCACTTTAGATACAAATGCTCCCCTTCGGATGGTTCTTGGGCTCTGAATCTGAGGATGGTCCTCCCATTCCTGCTCTTTTGCCTTCTCTGGAGCGATGCCTGGCTGCTGCTTGGTGTGTGAGAAGGAAATAATTGGAGTTTAGGGACAGAACATCAGTTCATGACCTGACTTTGAATACTTCCCTAAATGTAACTTCTCTGCCTATTTCCAAACTCCAAGTGCCTCTGGCTGCATGTTCTATTAACGAGAAAATCCTAAATCCCGGAGCAGGGGCTGACAAAGGTGGAGGTCAGGGATGGGAACTGGGTGGTGATGCAGGGTGAGCAAGGTTGTTATGAAGCACGTTCTCAAAATGTAATCGGGGCAGCGAGAGGCAGAATGAATCAATGTCACCTTGAGTAAGCATGGAGCTCAGCCTGGCCACATTCCTGAGATAGCTGTGAGGAGATCTGACACTGGTATTCATGGCAGACTTAAAACAGAGTCCAGAACTCAGGGTGTAACCTAACCTTGGGAGCAGTGGGAACATGAAGAAGATCAAGGTAATCTCAGGAGATTGCAAAAGAGAAGGTCAGATGTGGTTCAGCAAGTGCAGAGGGGCTCAGGTTTAACTCCTCTGCAATATCCATGGCTGTGAAAGGAGCTGCCATGCTCAGTCCTGGCAGCACAGCCTGTCCTGCAGGGCAGTGTCCTGTTTTCCCCAGAGATCATCAGCAGGAAGATGGGCATGAGACAAGTAGGGCCTGCAGTAACTCTGGGAAAAGGGAAGTCTCTGTGCTCTTTGTGGCACTTCCTTTGCTTCATGGTGCTGTTTTAGAGAGCACTTCCTGCTCCTGTAAAGGGGACAGGCAGCCAAGGTTGGTGCCTTGCATTGGCTTTTGGGAGTTGAGTATTAGATAGCTTTGAACTGGAGCTCTCATGGCTTTAAAAGGATCAGGATTCACCTCGTCTCTAACAGGTGTCTAGGAAAGCACCATGGGGACTGACCGCTCTGCAATTTCTCAAATTTTGAATCTTTCCACCAGGATGTGGCTGGAGGGAGCTCCCAAAGCAGGGTCCTGGGAGCTACCCTGGAGCTCACAAGACCATTGATCCTGCTTTAAACAGGAAGACTTAATGGGCAAGAGCCTCCAGGTGGGTCCCTCACACCACCTCCCAGCAGGGCAATCAGTTACAGCTCCTGGTTGAGCTCCAGTTTACCTTTAGTTCTGCTAATACAGCAAAATCCTCCCAGCCCTGCTAAAGGCTTCCAGACTTCTTTGCTGTTTATGGGGACTGGGGGGGAAATCCATCCCATTTCTAATTGTCACAATCGAGTCTTGTGCAGGCAGATTCATTCCATATGGCAAAGGGATCCGAGCTGCTCAGCTTGGCACAGCCAGGCAGTTGATGGGAAAATGATACATTTAATTGTATGGACGTCACAGGACTGGAGTTGTTTGCTTAATCCTGGAGTTGGAAATAAATACAGAAGATACTGAATATACTGTTGGCTGGGGATGATTGAGAGCATTCCAACTTTCCTCATATTGAGGATTTGGAGGGCACCATGTGAAGGAGATTCACATTTTCAAGCTGCACAGGACTGAGCTGGTTGTATGTTTGCTGTGTTGGGCTTGTGGACATTTCATCCAGCTGTAAATGTGATCCCATGTTACAAAATGAGTCAGATGAGAGGCTCTTCTGATTTTGAAGGAAACACTTTTTGATGTGTTGAATAGGATTATAAAACCTAAATGAGGGAGAGCTGCCCTGGACCCAGAGCTGATCCTTCTCCTCATGGTCAACATAATGTCTTTAGTTTTCCCTGAAAATCCAATGCGTTGATCAGCTCCTCTGCCTGCTGGAAAAAGCTGTTCCTTAAAAGAGCCAAAACCTCCCTGTTTCACAGGCTTCTCCTCCTACATATCTGCATTTGCTCGTTGGTGGTGACAATTCTTGGGG
Organism: Polioptila caerulea; assembly: GCA_013397295.1. Classification (NCBI taxonomy): domain Eukaryota; kingdom Metazoa; phylum Chordata; class Aves; order Passeriformes; family Certhiidae; genus Polioptila; species Polioptila caerulea. The sequence continues at coordinate 49,381 of VYXF01010180.1, read as the reverse complement.
GCAGAGAATGGCAGGGCAGTGTCACCATGGATTATCCCAATGTACAGGTGGAAACCAAAGTCCATTTGGTAGACAGGAATTTCTGTACCATGAAGCAGCACTCTGTGAGACCACAGAGGGTTTAGGCATGGGAGCAGAGGTGCCAAACCTGGTGTTCTCCCTCTGGCTGCCTGTACCCAGCACTGCTGCTCATTTGCTGAGGGTTCCCAGGCAGCTGTGAGCTGTGGGGCTCCTGTCCAGCCCTTCTGGAGGCTGATGGGCACTTGTGGTGAGGCCAGCATTTACCAGAAGTGTTGGCCCCACCACACAACACAGCATTTGTGTCTTGCTAGTCATCAGCCTGGCTGGGAACCCAGCACATCTGCTCCTATCAGGATACCTGGAAAAGCAGAAACAAAGGTGTATGTCCCCACACCCCGAGAAAATCTCAGGAGGAATATCCACAAAAACCTGAAAAAATTAATCTTCCTGAAGCTGCTGCTTCTGCCAGACAAAGATATAAAACACCTGGAGAAGACAGAACGTGGTTATCTGTAACCCACAGTAATTTCACCCTAGTTTCTAATAGCCATTAGTTTGAGCTCTGGAGTATGAGGTTTAACTTCCCTTTCAAACTGTTTATTCCACTGAATAGTCCTGATAGCCATATCAACATCCTACTTGGGCTGCCTTAGTCTTGCCACAGTTAATAACCCCAGCACTTGCCAACAGTGATAAGAGAAATGGCTTGTTCTGACCCAGGGCTGGTTACTCTCAGGTCACTCCAAAGCATCCTCTCCATCAGGAGTGGTTCAGGATCTCCTGAAGGGACAGGAAGGGAGGCTGAACACACTTCTCAGTCTGTGCTGCTATCTCCATGAGTTGCACTCTTCATTATTCATATTCAGCTGCAGGCCTTGTGGCTCAGAAGGGGCTTTGCTGTGCCTTGATGAAATTTGGGCTGAATTTGGCACATGAGCAAGGCAGTCACTGCTGGGAGGGATTTATCTCCTCACTTTGGGAGGGGTCAGGGCTGCTGACAATAATATCGGTGACCCACCTTCCCTCCTGCTCCCAAGAACTTCATATTCATCCACCTGGATTCATTCTGCTCCAGATCCTTGGGACGGTTTCCTGGGAATAGTGAATGACATGGCTCTCATTCGTTCCCTTTCTGAAGTCCTTCCATTTGGTACCAGCTCTATTTAATATTTCATTTTGCATTTTCATAGCTAGGCACTTATCGACATTAATTATTTAATGGCCACATTTCTTGTATTAAATGTATAGATCAAGACAGCTGCTGGTGTTTTCTAAAGGGGGTGTTCACTAATCGGGATATACTGCTCCTCCAACTTTCAAACAAAAATCTCAAAGGTCCCTTTTTTTGTTCAGCATTTTCAAAGCCTCACTTTCTGGCTCAGTGTTGGATGGCACCTTCAAAAGCACTCAGTGTTGATCTAACCTTGTTCTCACCACAGTCCCTGAGAAAATAGGGCTGAGCAATTTCAAAACCCTCTCCTCTCTCCCACCAAATCCAGCACTGTAGCAATATTCCCAAGCTTTTATCTGCAGTTACATCAGGGCTAAGGAAGCAGGAAAGGCTGGCTTTTTAGACTCATTTCTGCTCTTTGGAGCAATTCCATGGCCTCAGAGGAGTTTCTCTGGAGGCACAAAACGTATGATGGCAAAGTGCAATTTTTCCCTCTAACAAAAGATTTTTTGCCCCTGTCCCATCAGCTGACCTGGGTCAGGCTCGGATGACCGGGGCAGGAGAGGGTGGTGGGACAAGCCACGAAGGTGTGTGAGGGTCTGGTTTTCACGTAGATGGAAAATAAGAGAATGGAGGAGATTCCCCAGTGGGATGGGAATTCTCAGCGTGCCAACATCAAAAGGCAGCTGATCTGAATATTGCTCACAAATTCCCTACTTAATGTTTGTGACTGTGTGATGCCTCTGTCTTGGGGGTTGGGTGACATTTGGAGCTCTGTGTTGTCCAAGTAGCTGGGCCCTGCATCTCTCACAGTGAGAGCAGCCTAGGTGGGCACAGCACATCATCTGACACAGCCCCACAGCTCCAGCTTAGCTGGAAATGCCACATTGAAACCATTTTTCTTTGGAGAAAGGTAGCTTCATTTCCTCTTGATAATTGATTTTACTCAGACCTTTGTGACTGAGAGAAAATAAGGCAGCCTTGTGAACCTGCCTCCTCTCCAAACTCGGTCTCCTCCTGGTGATGTTTCTTGGTTCTCCTTCCAGCCCCACTGGATTTTGACTTTAGAACTGTGGAGACCTTGTAACTTGCACATGGAAAGAATGTTCATCTTTTGGGGGAGTAATCCAGTCAGGTACTGTGTAGGGAAGACATCTCCAAAGCTTTCCTGGAAGGCCAAGCTCACCACGAGCAGCCTCCCTTCATTAGCCCCAACATGATGGAGCAGGATGGATTTGCTCACGGGTGGAGCTGGAAGAGAGTAATAAACTCCTCTTAATGAAGGGAGCACTTTGGTTTGCTGTGTCTAGCAGGCTGTTTTCATCTTTTGTACTCCTGCTACTTGGCATCCCAGGCAAGACGGAGGGACTGGGCTTTGGGAGTGGTAGGAATGCACTCGATTTGCTGCCTACCCCTGGCAGAGGATCAAGGCTGGAATTTTCATTACTCTTGCTTTGCCTGCCAGAAAGAAGCACTTTGATTTAATTCTGGTGGCTTCTTGCTCAATGCCAAGCTTGGAATGTGATGCTCTGATGTCTTCCAGCTTCTTAAAGCAACCACAATGTCCCACCAAGGAAATATATATTTATATAAGAGAGGAACTGCATTGGAGTGTGGAATCACTTTATTAAGAGTGAGCCATGTTAGAGGTCGATCCCGTGGTTTGGAATATGAGAGTGGCTCCTTTTGTAATCCTGTGTACCAAGCTCTGATATGATCAGAAATTCCGGATTCCTCAGTAACTATTCTTGGAAAGCTCATCTTGTTAAAAAGCAGTCACCATGTCGCTCTCCCTGGGAGAGGATGAGGGATGCTAACAGAGCTGATGGAATAGTTTCTGGCATGAATGTCCTTTGAGAAGGGAGATTGTGCTTTTGACAAGATGACATTTTTCAACTGAAAGCATCTGCTCACCTCCAAATGTTGTTTTTGTGCCAAAAGAATACCTCAAAACTCAATTGTATTATTTTCTGAACAGAAATCCAAAAGCTTTGGGGCTTTGGCAACAGATTTCAAGGATTCAAACAAAAAAAAAAAAAAAAAAAGGATTTGTTTTTGGAAAGCAAAGATGCCAAAATATTTTTTTCTTTTTAGTTCTATTTTAAAATTTAGGAAAAATGTGAACATATTTTCCATGTGATGGAAGGGACCCTCTTTCAAACCATCTCTAGATATTCACACAAAATAAGTGTTAGTGGGTACTTCACTACAGCCAAATTCTGTCAGGAATCACGAGATGGGAGGCCCTGTGGGAACCAGTACAACCTGCAAGATTTTTATTCCTTGCAGTTCTCTCTGAGGCAGTTTAAGCTGATCTAAAGTGGGAAGAACAGATGAAATAAGAGGCAGAAACAAGTTGTGAGAATGTCTAAGGCCACAAGAAGTTTCAGTTTCTTTAGGACTCTCACATCTGGTACGTGCACTGTTATTTCCATTTTGCATTGGCTGTTACATTATCCCACAATACTAATGTATTAATATATTAATAGAATGTCAACATTTATATGTAATACAATTAGTGTTTTAATATAAAAGTCAAAATGAAGTGAATCAACATGACATTTGAAACGAAATATTTTTTAAATTCCATCTATTGAAATAAAATGGAAAAAATATGGTACCCTGCACCCTATAGTACAGACTCACACTTTGGAATTTCAGCAGCTGTGAAATCCCATGCCCCAGGCAACCCTTTAGCCCTGCTCTTTTCTTTTACTTTCTACCCTACTTGGACCATGACCTGAAGTTTGTATTAATTTGTTCTGGTTAATACAAAATTGCATGCAATCCAAACATTATGTTATTTTTGAATGGTTCTTTCTGGGAAAAGCAAAACAGGAAAAGATAAAGACCTTTATTTTTTTTCTTTCCACCAAGAAGCCAGTATGGGATTTGTTACAATCTAGTCATGCTGGATGGGAGGCTAGGGAACACAGGCAAGGAATTAAAGACCACTGTTTCACAGCAAAATAATAATATACAGTTATTGACATATTTATATACAAACGTTTCTATGTATTTACAAAGAGCCCAGCATACTTTTCATTTGCACTGGCTTTGTTCCACCACAAGAGCCCATGGAATGAATCCAGAAGTACCATGGTGTACAGGAGAAACCCTTGGCATTTATTCATGCTGCCCATCCTGTAATTCTGACCATTCTTCAGGTTTCCCTCCATTTATTCAGGGATTTGGGAACTGCAGCCCTGTTTGGGACACACCACCATAGATTTGGGTTTCTCTCATTTCCACATTACAGCAAAGAGCCCTCATTGTCCCTACACAAGCAGCAGCTAAGAGAGCATTTGAGAACCAGAGCATTGCTCTCTCAGTCCCTGCTGAGGTTATTTTCACCAAATCCCAACTCAGCTGGGCCCACCCCTCGAATGTCCTCTGTATCCTGTGTGGCACTGCATGACAGATGTGCAGAGCCTTTCCATGGCATGTGAGAGGCTGGCACAGGGCTCCTGGGGCTGTGGTCATCCTGCCCAGGCAGCTCTGAAGCCAGGCTGGGAATGCAGGGCTTCCACCAGCATCAGGGAGCCCCGAGTTTTGGGAGCTGCACCCAGCAGTGCCCATCATATGCCAGGAAACTGGATGTCCAAGTGTTCCACTGCATGCAGGAAGCACTTAATTCAATCCTTATTTCTTGATGGAGAGGCTGCTGCCTTCAGCCAGGTTTCCTGAGCAGGTTTCCTTTTCTCTCTCTCTGGGAAAATCAGACCTTCAGAGGTCATTGGCTTTTGAGGTTGGCAGGTCCTGAGCAAAAGAGCCACACAGCACGAGCACCCAGAAAATACCAGAATGGTTGGGGTTGGATGGAACCTTAAAACCCATCTCATTCCACCCCTGCCATGGCAGGGACACCTCCCACTGTCCCAGGGTGTCCAACCCCAATGTCCAGCCTGGCCCTGGGCACTGCCAGGGATCCAAGGGCAGCCACAGCTGCTCTGGGCCCCCTGTGCCAGCCCTGCCCACCCTGCCAGGGAACATTTCCTGCCCAATATCCCATCCAAACCTAGTCTCTCTCAGTGGGAAGCCATTCCCTGTGTTCCTGGCACTCCAGGCTCTTGTAAATAGTCTTTCTCCAAGATTCTTGCAGGCTTCTTCCAGCACTGGAAGACCTCAATTAGGTCACCCCAAAGCTTCTCTTCTCCAGACTGAACAATCCTAGAATTCTCCCAGGCTTTCCTCTCAGCAGAGCTGCCCCATCCCTCCTCTGGGCTCTCCAGCAGCTCCCAGTCCCTGCTGTGCCCAGCCCATCCCAGGGAGTGGAGCCGCGCTCCGGGGCTCGCTGCCTGCGAGCGGCACGGGGCAAGCACAGGCACTTCCAGCTGGGGAATCCCAGATACCACTGTGATAAAAGTGTTTCTGAGCAGCTTTCCCTGCCCTGCACCAGTAGCAAAACCCCCTTGGCAAGAGCAGTTTTCACGGACGTGTCCTGTGCATTGGTAACAGGAGCACAATTGCTTTTAAGTCAAAGGTATATGAAGGAGTCCCCAAATTTCTACTGTTCACCGCCCCCCAGTGATTATAACTACATTTACATACACGATATACAGATATAAAGAGATTTAATCAAAATGTAGTTGCCAAGGGGAGACCCAGTGAGTATATGTTCCTCAGAAAATCATTATTAAAGGCTTTCCAGACTGGCAAACTTCAGTTCCAAATTAAAAGTGAGATTTTTTTCATTACTCCTTTGAATATTTCCAGTTACTTCAAATGCAAGAGCCAAGAAAATAAATCAGTGTTATCTTGCAGAAATATGAGTTGATAGAATAGTTATTATTATTATTTATTGGCTTGCAGGGAAAGATCTTGGGGGGGATTTCTTGGTGGGTGAGTTACAGGAGTATTAGCTCTGTAATGGGAGGTAGAGGGAAAGGCATTTACATTCAAGACACTGCTCTGCTTTGCCCACATCAGATTTAATTTCTGTAGCAGAAATAGAGGAAAAACTTGAATAGATCTTTGAAATTGCAGCTGTAAACACAGAGTTTTGGTTCAAATCACTGGGGGAAGGATGGGAGGAGGAGGAGACAGGCACCTTGACATAACTGGATAGAGAAAAAGACACAGTGTGTTTCTTGCACCTTGCTTTTGGTTCAGCTATGTTGTAAAACCTGTGGAAGTATTTCATGTCCTCATAACTGGGGGACATTTAGGGCAGAGGTGGTATGGTGGTATGGGAGACCTTTGGGGAGATTTAATTAAGACAAATCAAATTTATGGTTCTACTTAAACACTTGTCTGCCAAATCTCTCTCATCAGGGCTACATTCAAAGAGAGAGGGGAAACAAATCCAGCAAAATGAGTACAGTTCTCCATGAAGAGGGAGGCAAATGGGTGAGTTTTGGACAGATTCTGACACAGGTAAATCCACTGGTTAGAGCTCATTGTGCAGAGCTGAGGCCGCAGAGGGGATGTGACGGGTGGCCGGGTGTTTGGGCCTTCCTGAACATGGTAATGACACATCCTGCACCACAAACGTGGGGGGGTATTCAGCCCTGGGAATGTTTAAACAGTTACAAATATTATATCCCAGATGAGATAGGGGTGAAGAGTCTGGTAGGGGAGGTTGTTGATCCCCTTTGCAGAAGATAATGAAGGTCACAAGCACAGAAAGAGTTGTAAAAACAACAAATGTGTATATTTGGCTCCAAATGAGGTTTAGTTAGAGTTGTTTTGGTACAACAGACCTCATGCAACCACCTGAAATGTCTGAGAAGCAAATATCTCCCCCCAGCAGTGGCAAATCTTGCAGCACCAGATATTATGGACATAAGAGGTCCATTACAAGTAGCTCAGAAAATACCTCTCTGTAGGAAACATTACAGTGGCACCTTTAATTGAGATCCAGGAGGAGTTAGACAGGAACAATAGATACTTGACTTGCCCTCGGTTAAGAAGCTGTGTGAGCCAAAAGCCATGAAACTCCTGGTTCCCCGTGCTGGAGGCTCTGGAGCGGTCGCTGCACTTTCCTTCTCTCACTGTTTTCCATTCCTTTACGATTCTTCCAGGGCCCTGCCTGGCCAACCTGAGACTATCTTGCCCTACTGATCTTAACAGTTGATCTTTAATTAAGCCATGGACTGTTTTGGTCATTAATTTAATGTATCAGGCAGGGAATTGAACCTCATAAAAACTCCATCCTAGCTCTGATAGATCACACTGAACCTCAGGGGAACATCAGGGAAAACGGGCGCTCCATGGGAATGTCCATGGGAACAAAATTTCTCTGGAACCTGACCCACTGCCACGCTGTGGGTTTCCCACATCCCTCCTCAGAGAAGGTTTTCCTTGAGCTGGAGACCAGCTAGTTTGGTCAATTTGTGATTATTGATGTAGGAGGTTTGCTGGGTACTGGCCAAAAGCTGATTGAATAAGAACCGCCTCAGAGGATTGTGGGGCAGACCCAAAGCTGAAGGTAATTACCAGCTTAATTCTAAATTAATATTTTGTTAGGGAGTGGGGTAGACTTTACTCTCCCCCACCCTCCCTCACAGCACACCCCACTGATCTGGGTTTGTTGAGCCTTGCAGGGTGCTCCAGGTTATACTGCTTGTGTCTGAGATTGTTAAAACCTGTGAGAGTTGGGACCGTTTAAAATCAGAGCGGAAAAACGGGGAGGGAAATAGCTGGGAATGGGTGAACGTCATATAAATAGCAGTAAAACTGTTAAATCTATTTGCATTTCACACCCAATAATTTTCAACTCCACCTTGAGAGCGCTGCTTGAAAGTCAGCACTTTTAATTGTCCAGTAAATTTCCTTTCAGGCAGCTGCTGCACAAACTGCCTCTGCTTGCAGTAAGGAAAAGCAGAGAACTGATTTATCTGAGGATGGAGACAAACGTGGCCATTCCTGTGTCGTGAGTTTCCCCTCTGTTTCACTTAATTCAGAGCCTGGGGGCACTTGGTTGTGGTTCTGCAATTTGTCCTCAGGCACCAGCAGCACCCACTTGCACTTCTGAGACATCGCTTGGCCACCCCACTCTGGAACAGCCCCTGGAAGGTCCATAGCCCACCCACACCCCCATGAGCTGCACCAGTAAATCACCCTCTGCCAGGCAAGGAATATTGGGATTTGGAGCAAGCAGCTGTAAAGTCATGGCTTATAATTCAATTAGTGCTCAGGATAATCAGCTGAGTTGTGTCACATCTATTTAGTTTGACATTGGTTTCTTGGAGGTCTAAGAATATGGCCAAAGGGGAATTGAGATGCTTATTTTATTTGGGCATTTGTTGGTTGAGGTTTTGGGGTGTTTTTTTGAACACTCTTTTTTTATTTAAAAGAAAAAAACAAAATTCTGACCATACCTTTTTATGGGATTATTTCAACAGCTGTGGAATTGTTCAATGTTCTTGGAAATGAGCACAAAAGGACCAGATTTGTTTGATTTGTAAAACAGTTTCAAAGAAAGCTTTCACCACTGGGGTTTGTATGACCCATCTGGGAGCCTTTAATTGCATGTCTTCATTTTTGAAATGTTCATTTCTTCCTCTTTTCCTTCCTCTTCCTCTCTCATTGTCTTGCCTGTCTCTGCCATTGCTGCCTCTCCTCTGTCCCCACTGAGGCAGACACTGCTGAGCAGCCCAAGTACGAGGGGTTTCCCCAAGTCCTCCAGTGTCACTCAGTGATGAGCACCAATAACTGGATTATCCAGCAAGGTAAAATCAGACCTGATCTGTAAAAGGAAGTGTGATCACATGTGGAAAATAACTTTTTAGCTATTTCAGTGGTAGAGGTTTCATCTGAAATCCATGACTTTCATGAAAATCTCAAGAAGCTTGCGGTCTCCAGAATCTGGGGTTGTGGTTAGGTTTTTGTGGTTAGGTTGTTAGGTTTTTGTTTGATTTTCTCAAACTTTGAAGAAACCCAAACGAGTGAGTGGGAGCTCACTTGGTACCAGATGTGGGCTATGTTTCCGTGGTGCCAAGCCTTTGCTCCCCAAGTCACCCACAGCAGCAGGGGCTGAGGACGCTGCCTGCGCTCCCTTCCTGCTGCTGTGCCCCTGCTCTCCTCACCCAGCCCCAGCCCAAACGCTGCTGCTGGTTTTATCCCCGTTGTTTTACCTTTGAGTGAGTGTGGGGGAGGGTAAAACCAGGCAAGGCAGATGTTTGTACACAGGTACAAGATGGGGGCACGGCCTCCAGCACCACTGAGAGTGAGAGGGTGAAGCAGTGAAAAGCTGTGGCACTGGGAGGCCAAAGGGAGGGAGATCCTGCAAGACATCACAGTGAAGAGAAATGGGCTGGAGAAGGTGAGGAGAGGCCAAAGTGTCACTGACCAGGTGAGAAAGACACCATTTAGGGATCCTTTCACTACCGTGGACATGCTTGGGCATTTTCTTGCTTTTTCTTCGTCCACTACAGGTGGGGCAAAAACATACATTAAAGAAAAGAAACCTTTATAGAACATGATCACCCTGCTGCATCCCAGAGGTTGGTTGGCTGGAAAATCAGTCAAAAGAGAAAAAACCTCTTGCATGGTCTCCTCTGGGCACCTTTCCCTGCTGCTGGTGATAAGACCTTGCTCACATACCTGCACACACCTGGGGGAGGCCACGGGGCTTGGAGCAGGTTTGGAGGCAGCTTGTTTGCAATCTGAGCATCTGACCCACCTCTGCCCTGCAGTCACAATGCAACAGCAAAATATGTGTGTGTGCACAGGTTGGTAATGCTGGCAAGCAATTCCCTTATTTATATATATATCTGCTTAATAATTACTGCTTCCTTATTTCTCATAAAAGGTCCTGTGTGATCACAAATAGATTTATTTACCAGTTATTGTTTAGATAGGTACAGTAAAGTAACCACCAGCCTCATCTATTGATGCCTGTGCTTTATCATGCATTTAATGGTCTTATTTCTCCATAATGAATGAGTCCTCCAGTGGGACATAAATTGAAATACCAGTCTGGGGATCAATCAGTGCACACACTGCCTCTGTAATGGAATGTTCATGTTCATGTTCTGTAGTGAAGGTATTTTTCTGGAATGGCTTGGCTGCTCTTTGATGCCACGAATTTTGGCTTTGTTAAGGTACAGGTCTAGAAGAAAGGGTTTTTTTAAAAAAAAGCAGAGTTGAAAAAATTTCATTAAAATATATATGGCCCTGGATGATGAAGATACAGTTTCCCATTGCCTTTTGCATGTGAGACATTTCCTTTGGGGAAAACCAACTGAAATGCTTTGCTGAAGTGGAGGCTTGTATGCCTTTGAATGAGTCCTGGCTGAGACAGTGCTGATGTCTGTGGAGCCACTGAAATGCTTCCTGTACTTTAAACCAACTCCATGTCCCTTCAAACCATCAATGAACAAATGTTTACAGGGCCAGACAACATTTCCAGAATAGAAATGAAGCCAGAATTAGAGGATGGGACTTCAAGATCTATTGGATGGGCAGCAGATGAGAACTTGCTGAAGTCTGGAGGTCACAAGGAATCCCTCACCTCTGTCTGAGAGCCTGCACTGGGTAGGGCTGGGTTTATTTCCACTAATATTTCCACTAATATTCCCACTATTTTGCCTTCTTTGGGGCAGGGACTTGTCCTTGGGGTAGGGTTCTTCTCATGGAACCAATATGAGCTTTCCTGGGCTTCCTCTGGAGTCAATCAAGGCAGATGAACAAAAGGAGAGGACAATTAATCTCTCCATATTACCCTAAATCCCTTCCACTGCCATGGGGCAGCTGCCAGCCCTCACCCAGTACTGTCCTTGCAGCTGGTGAGGAGCACGGACATTATTGGAAGTGTCAGCTGTGATTTTAATACAAGGAGGGAAAGAATATGTTAAAAGGTAATTTGCCATAAAATATGTCCACGTCCTTTTTAGCTTTTACAAGGGGTTTTTAAGTGGGCAGGTTGAAGTGGCTTGTGGCAATAACAGGTCTGTGCAGGGGTGATAGATTTCATTTGCTGATGGGAAAACGATGTGAATCAGCCTTGTCTGGCAGCGTGATCACCTCCTTGTAGTGGGAGAGCTCAGCAAGGCCACGGCTGATTAGAGGGAGGCTGTGGGTGATTCTGCTCCCCAGCTTTATCACTCAGCTTTCAGGGCTGGGGAGAAATATGTCAGGGGCTGTGGGGATGAAATGAGCTGTCCCAGCAGTGAGCAAGTCCTTCCAGGGCTGAGGAAATACCCTTGGGAAGAGATGGAGCACGGAGAGAGGCTGGGGAAGGGAGGGGTGGCAAGAGGATGAATGGGCAGAGCTCTTCTTACAGCTTCAATTTTATTGATCTGGTCATTAACAGTGGGATGAACCTTAAGTGAATTTCAGGTGTCAGTGCCAAGGCAGGTTATTTCTGTCATAACTGGCATGCCAGGCAATCTGAGAGCACAGTTACTCGGGGGGAAGGACAGGGTGCTTCTCGGGAGCCTGTGCTTTGCAGGTGCAAGAGAGCTGCCTTCATCTTGGGCCAGGGGTTCAGGGGAAGTTCAGTGCTTCTCCAAACTGGAGAACTTCCAGTGAAACACCCTAAAAATTCACAAGTGCCCTCATTTTTTGACAAGTAACTGCAGCCTCTCCCAAGGCTGTGCATCAGCCTCTCCCTTCCTTGGACCCAGACCCTGAGAGTCTCGTGCAGCCTTCCTCACTTCTTTCCATTGTCAACCTTTCTCATTTTAATTGTAATTTTCCTTGACTCCAGGGAGTTCTTTTCAAATACTACAAAACTATGATGCTTTTATTTTTGTCTGAAAAAATGTCAGGCTTCCTTCTCTCTTGAAGAAGAACTGAACATTTCTTTTAAAAGCAGGGTTTTTTGCCAACATCTCTACATACTAGACTGCTCTGGTCTCACAGTGCTAGATTGTGTTTCTGCATCCAGGAGCCTGAAGGTTCTCTAAAAAAATTGTGACTCCTACATTGAGATGAGTCCTGTCTGGCTAGGAGGTCTCCAAGTCCTCCAGATCCTCATGCCTCATGTTTGGATCACCAGGTAATGGTGAGTATCTTACAGTATCTTGGGATAGGGACAAACTTGGGGTTGTTCAGTGAAAGCCTTAAAGATCTGCCCTCCCTGTGCCTACAAAACACACATTGTCTTTCACTAAGTTCATGCTTTTCAGCTCTTTAATTTTAGGCTTTATTTGTGGAAGGGTAGAAGATTTGGGAAGTGGACAATACAATGAGTTATTGTATCTAATTGCTGTGCTGCATAATATTTTTGCTGATTTTGGGTGTCTTAAAACAAATTTTTGTGGTTTCTAGACAGCACCCAGCTGGGGATGTGACCTCAGGCTGTGGGATCTCTTCTGCATCTCCCACTAAATTCTCACCAGCCCCACCGTATCCTGTTGGAATATTTAATGCCCTTCCTCTGGAAACTGAGCCCTGTTGGTCCAACGATGAGGACCTGGAGGGTGGCTGGGTGGTTGAAGGCTCCCGGGGGATTTGGCGTCTCAGGACCCGCTGGGCAGCGCTGGCTGCTGACGACACCGAGGCCACTGAAGGCTTTCATGGTATTTTGCTGCTCACTGAAAAATGTATACAGGTCAATGACATTCCAAATCTTATGTTTAATCTCTTTTCCTGTCACAGTCCTTCCTAAAGGCCTTTCCTGGGCAGTTTTGTCCTTCTCCTTCAGATTTTTGGAAGACAGGACAGATCTCAAATACTTCCGATGCTTTAAAAACACCCGCTGGACCCTGCAGATTATAGCCTTAAAATTTCCTTCCTGGAGCAAATTTCTTCTCTTTTAGCGTTCAGTGGATACTCAGGTTGCTTTTCTGGGGACTCGGGGAAATGTAGATACGTGCTCCAGATTAGATGCTGATACAATGCAAACACACTACAGAGGAAATCCTGCCAGGGTCAGGTTCCCTCCTCAGATTGTATCTTTGCAGTGGGTTACTCAGTGCAGTAACTCAATCTTATTTAAGAGTCCCCTTCAAACCAGGGTAATGCTCTTTCCCAAAGCATTAAAAAGCTGAAGCTAATTACATCTTTATTCATTAAATATCCTGAACATTGCCTATCTATTTCAGGGAATGGCATGACCTGATTTACAAACATATCACCACATGTGCAGTGTCCATGAAAGCAATTTTATAAACATTCCTTTGCAGATTCCAGCTTTCTGCCTATATGCAGCAGGGCTTGGGGGAAAGATCCTCGGTGGAATGAACGTTGGGTTTGTTTCCTCCAGGAAAGCCAAGAGTCCTGGACATCTGTCCCTGGATAATGGGTCTCTTTGGAGAGCTTTGAGACCAGAAACCTGGGAGAGGTTGGAAGTGCAGCCTGACTAGGGAGTGTCTACCAGTGAGGGAGAAACATCTCAGAAAGGGATCAGTTCACAGCCAGATGTTGTCCTTTGGGGTATGGACAGGGGAAGTTCAGCAATCCCCACATCACTCTTGGGCAGGAGTAATGTGGAGGTGTGGGAAGTGGGGAGAGCAGGTTGCTCCTCAAAATGAAGTTGTAATTCTTGGACCATCCCTTGATGGTGAGAGGGATTAACACTGTGATTTTGGGACAGGTTTGTTTTTTTTAAAAAAAACCCACTTTTTTTAAAAAAAAGCACTCAGTATTCCTAGAGTGAGCATAAAAGTCTGAGATGAGCTCGTGCATGTGTAATAATTTTGCTGTTTTTCTCCAGTCTTCAGCTCCTGGAGATCTGCCTTTAGGTGAAAGCAGCGATTTCCATTGAATATTTTTTTATCACAATGGTGGAGGCAAAGAGCACGCTCAGGGTAGTGCCAGCTGATGGCACCATCCGTGCCACAGCCAGTTGTCACCACAATCCATCCTAAGCCTGAAGCAAGTTAAACAAGCCAATAACTTACATACCTGCTTGAACTCCCTACTTGGGAGTTTTTACAGCCTCTTTTACAGGCAGAGTCTGATCACTTTGTGCTCCTAATGTTGGTCCTACTGCCCTAAACTCTGTGAATTTCAGATTTGGAGCTTGTTCTCTGGTGGGGTTTGGGCAGACACCTGCCACACCCCTTGCCTTGCTGTGGGACAGGGTGCTGGTGAGGGGCATCTATCTTCCTTCTCCTCGTGGCAGGGATGCAGGTGCTGGGAGCTGGGATTGCTCCAAAGCTACTCTCAGTGTTGCAGTCATTAGCGGTAAAATCTAACCCCCCACTAGAAGCAAAACCAAATGTAATCAAATAAATATTATTCCCTTTCTCCCTCCCAAGCATTTTCTTACAAAAAAGTCATCACCTTTAAAAAAGAAAGTAAAAAATCAAATCAGCTGCCCTCTCCAAACAAAGCTGAGTATGACAAAACCATTCCCTTTTTTTAATCTACAAGAAAAATGTCTTTACCCAGCCCACCAGCTCAGCCTCCCATCCATGACAGCCCCTCTCCTCTCCCAAACAGGCAACAGATTTCAATTTAGCTTTGAGCGAGGGAAGCTCAATTGGGTTATTAAATTTCACACACTAATTGACACGCCTGCCGTAAAATATAACTTGCACAAACACAATTTATACTAATGACACAGGGAGGGGAAGCTTTCTGCTTCCAGTGCCCCTCTCCTTCCCCTCTCCCCCTGCTCCCATGGGAGCCCAGCTTAATTGCCCCTCCAGCACAGGGAGGTGAGCAGGGCTGGGAGGTTAAAGAGAAATAAATACTGAAATGCTGATGGGATGTTTCCTGTTTCAGCAGCGAGGGCTGTGCAGGTTTCAGAGCTCACTCCCCTTCCCAAGGCCTCCCCAGGCTCTTTGCTGCTCTGCTGCAGAGCTTTGGACACACAGCTCACAGCAGGTTTTTCCTCCACTTCCCCTCCTGGTCAGCAGACTGGACAGAGGTAAAGTGACAAAAGTGCTGGTGTGCTCTGTTCAAGTGGATGACGACCCCAAAGGATGGGGCAGACACTGATGGAGCTCCCAGGAACATTTCGGCTGCTTCCTCAAAATTTTGTTTCCCAAAAAAGTTAAACCACAGCCACCTTTCTCCTGGAGGATGTTTTTAAATAGTTGATGACAGAATCTTAGCAGTGCCTAGTAGTTTAATTGTTACTTTCCCCAAAGATCTGAAATAGACTTTCTTTGTTAAGAAACAGAGAAATCATTTTTATATTTTACTTTTTCCAAATGTGCACATGTTCTTGCATTTTAAATTCCACACCCCAAACCCAGAGTCCTGCTGGACAGCAAGGGATGGAGCTGGCATCCTTAGGAAGGGGATATTATCATAGTAAGGCCATATTCCAGCAAGGCATGGGGCTGCACAGCTGGTACTGGAGAGATGTTGGAGATGCATTTTTGTGCTGCAGCATGAGAGCTTTGACTAAGTCATCGAATCCTCCTAAAGCAAAAATCAGGAGACTTGCAGAGCCATGGTCTAATTTTAGCTGTGTCTTTTGTCAGTCACAATGCCAGAATTTAAAATTGGTTACAGAGGCAGTGACTAGAAGTTTGAGTCACTTTAACATCTTTCTCCTGCATGTTCTTTTCATGCAAAGACTTTTCTCAGTAGGATAGAACCATGGAATTCCGGGATGTCTTTGGCTGGAAAGGACCTTAAAGCTCACCGAGTGCCACCCCTGCCATGACAGGGACACCTTCCCACTGGCCCAGGCTGCTCCCAGCCCCAATTTCGAGCCTGGCTTTGGGCACTGTCAGGGATCCAGGGGCAGCCACAGCTGCTCTGGGCACCCTGTGCCAGCCCTGCCCATCCTCCAAGGGAAGGATTTCTTCTATATTTCTCAGTGTGAACCCATTACTCCTTGTCCTGTCACTGCAGTCCCTTTCCAACTTCTTTGTGGGTCACTTCAAATCCTGGAAGGTGCTCTGAGGTCTCCACACAACTAATATCTACCAGGGAAGGTACAGGCATAATTCCATGCCATAACTCCTTCATGCCTCCTGATGTTTAAAGAAAAGAAACCAGGAATTTATGGGGTATAACAAACCCAAAACTCTGGTGGCCACTGGGTGCCTGGCCTGGGTATGGCTCTGTTTTCAGGACAGAATGACAAATTCTAGATTTCACCCCTTTTGCCCACCCTGGGAGAAAGGAAGGCTCAGACTCTGCTGCTTCGACCCCTCATTAATGCAGAGCATGGATTTCATTACACTGATTGTTCAATTCTGTTATTAACAAGACATAAATCTTGGCATAAGTCAGTCTCAGCCTTCGGGTCACAACCCTTGGGAGAGGTCAGCAGTGGACACCCAGCCCAGGTCATGGCCCTCAACCCACTACATGTCCCATTAGCTGGGGCTGCAGTGGTGGCCTGGGGGCAAGCACTGGGGCTGGCTGTCCCCTTTACATCCATTTCCAGCTTTTCCTTGCACATTGCTCTGCTGGAGCCTTTTAGATTTTCCCAGTCATGACTGGGATCCTGGGAGTCTGAGTACACAGAAATTGGTCTGTCCACCTTCACCAAAATCATGTCTCCCACACTCACGGCCACCCTGCAGCGTCCCAGAAGCAATGGGAATTCATATAAATACAGAGAGACAAGAGACACCTGCCACCAGCCCTTCTTCCCCCACTTTTCCTACCACCTTCCTTCTTCCCTGTTGCTTTTTCCCTTTCTTCTGCTCTGAACCCAGCCTTGGAGCAAGTTGGTTGAGGTTCCCTACAGATTTTGTCATCAGAGCAATCAGCAAGAAGCTATTGAAGTTCATGCACTGCTCATATCCCCCCTGCAGCCCCAGGCTGAAGGACTCCCAGCTGCCTGCACAGCCCATGTCACCTCCAGTCCCCAGCAGCTCCTGCCCTGCTCATTTCCTGCACTGCTGTTTCTTCCCAGCTGTTTCTACGGCTGCACACCCGAAGAGGGGAGATGTTGGGGGCAGAAGAGACGTGTGTCCTGTGGCTCTGACTGTCTCTCAGCAGGTAGATCCAGGAGTGCTGTGTCACTGGCTGTGCCATCAGGAGTGCAGGCAGGGACATCGGCAGTGCATGTGCAGTTATGGCTCAGAGTGGGATCCCAGTGCCCACGGCTGCTGCCTCTCAGCAGAGTCCTACCCTGCGACAAATCCGCTTGATCTTGCCAAGTTTTTTGTCACCCAGTGGGGGAGGAAGGGCTGGGGGACCAGGTGGCATCCATCCAAAATGGGCAAGCATTTCATTTTTGTCTTTATGGGCACTTTGTCAAGCAGAACTGCAGGCGGTAGCTCTACAAACAGTAATTAACCACAAGCTGTGGGCAGTGTTAAAGTGCTTGCCCCGTAACTTGCTGGTACACAGGAAATGTGAGATGCTGCTAATAGGTTTTCAGCAGCTGAGTCCATTTCTGGCCCAAATCTATTTGATATGGCATTCAGATAACATTGTTGATTATTCTCCTGAGCACTCACTAGACCCTTCCTGTGTGAGTCGAGACTGCAAGTACAAACAAACAGAGGTGGCAGGGAGCTGGGGAAACCCACACCCCAGCCCGTCAGCAGGAGCTGGTGTTAAGCAGAAATGCAGCTATGCAGCAGCATAATTAATGCCCTAAAATGCAAGGCAAGCTGACAGTCCTAATTAAGATGGGAACTGACAGTCTGGAGGTCCCTGGTCTGCCCACTCCATTTTCTCAGGGCTTGTGAAATACGGAGACATCACCCCTCCTGCCTTCCTGGTGGCCAGATGGGAGAGGACAGGGCTCCCCCAGATCAATAGCTCATCCCAGCCATGCCCTGCAGCAGCTGCTGCAGGGAAGCTGAGGAAGGAGAGGCAGGCCTCGGTGGTTACAGCAATAACATCCTCTGTCTCCTGCTCCATCTACAGGGAATTTTCCTTCTTCCTCCCCAGGGGTGATGAAACTTTGATTCAAGGCCCAAAGCAAGAGCATCCAGCACCAAAGGGGCTGTTGAATCCTCCCTCCCTAACTCTGGCTGTTCCAATTGCTCCTCTGAAGGACTATATGATTTGTTTCACAGTGCTTTGGTCGTACCTTGTAGCAGGGAAAATAATTCCTGGGAAACTGTTTGACTAACAGTTCACTCTTCAAATTCAGACTTGATCCTCTCCATGCTGGGATGAGCTCTGGAGTTATACCAGGGTATGGAACACCTTGGCCCGCTCCCTCCCTGTCCACAGGCAGAGTTTGTGGGTTCCAAGGGTGGATCTGAACTGATGCCCTGCCCTTGCCCAAGTTTCTGGTGTCTCTCACCCTCCTGTCTGATTCTGCCTCACTAAAACTGCCCAGAGCATCCTGTCCTGGAGCTCACAACTGACTCCTTTGGGCACAGGATCAATCCCAGGAGGGGGATGCTCCATGCTTCTTTTTGACAGTCAGGTGTGTTGTCTGTGCTGGTCCTGTTTGATGCTTTCCTTTTAAATACTATTGCTAAAGTGGTATTTTAAGGGATTACCCTCTGGAGCTGACAGACAGACAGGTCTGTCGGTCTGTCTGCTTAGCACTCTATCTTTTCTGAAACACCCTTGCTCTCTAGCATGAGAGCCAAGGATTAAATGCACAGAAAGAAACAATTCACTGTGGCTTGGCCTGCAAAGTCTTTAGAAAGTGGAGTTATGGCTGTTAGATGTTAACACCATATAATGCCTGTCCCTATCGTGTCTCTGCACTGGAGTGATGACAGGGCTCTGTTATGAGCTGCTCACACAGAGGCTCCCAAACCTTCAGCGCTGCCATGGCACTCCATCTCCTTCCCCAGGGCCGGGGCTTTGCACACAGCCTTTGTGCCCAGCCTTCCTCTGGGGTCCCTCAGCGCTCACACCGAGGCACAGACATGTGACAGAGAAAGGATGGACCGGCCCGAGCACCCGAGCTGTGCCAGCCCCGGGAAAGCCGAGCCGCCCCCCGGGCAGCCCCAGCGCCGTGCCAGCTCCCCGTCCTCCTGCCAGCCCCAAGGACGCTGCGGAGCTGCTTATCAGCTGTAAATCAGCCCTGGTGCTAAAACGCTGGCACCCAGAGCAATGGCTTTTGGACTAATGTACTACTCGCAATTGCTGTGCAAATCCAACTTGTTAATGGCACAAATTCATTACAATAAATGAAGACACCACTGGCCAGGGGCCAGAGGTGACTGAAGACTAAAAAAGAGAAAGAAAAAAAAAACCTTGGTTTTGCTCCTGCCTGTTGCCAGTTGGCAAGTTGGAAATGTGAAATTGGAGCACTTCTGGTGAAGGATGGGAAGAAGTGACTGTTAAATATAATAATAAGAAAGGTGTCAGGGATCTGGGGAGTGAGAAGGGAGGCTGCTTCCCATGTGATCAGTGAGAGGAGGTGATTTCCAGGGGAAGTTAAGGAGGCAAATGTCTTCATCACTGGAGTGATGGATTATGCAAAGCAGCTCACAATTTTCAGGTAAGAAAAGGTGTTCACTAACGTGCACCTGGAGAGGGTGACTTTGTCAATTAATTGATTTCTCTATTGTTCCCTTTGTCTTTCTGCTTTTAGCTCCATCTCTTTCGATTACAGATCCAGCTGTAACTCCATGTGCTGCCCTTTCTATTGGTGGTTTATTGATCTGTGTATTGACAGTGGATACAGAAATCATTGGAAATCTCAGATAATTTATTGTGAGAGATTTGAAAATCTTTATGTTTAGTTTAGCAGAGGAAATGTGGTGCAGTATGTACCACATCAAAGACAAGAAGACTGCTTTATTTAGTAACAAGAGCAAATGCCTTCTAACTAAAATTAGAGTTATTCAAAAGAGAAACAGGACATGGGTTAGAGGTGAGCATGGCAGTGCTTGGTTAATGGTTGGACGCAAACTTAGGGGGCTTTCCCAGCCTAAATTACTATGACTCGATATGAACAAAATTACTGTTCTTGGTGTTGCATTTACCTGCTTGGAGAGAGAGCAAAAACGTTCAATTCTGCGACTTCTGTTTTGGAATTGTGTTGAATAGTGGATGAACAAGGTTTGGGGGACCAGCAAAATTTTCCTCAGCCCACATCCTCCCCCTGGACCAGCAGCTGCCTGAGGTTTGGCCACATCAGCTGCAAGGTCTGAGCTCTCCCTGCCCTCACCACGGAGGTGTGCCACGGTCCTCATGGCAAAGCTGCCTGTCTGCAGGTAGAACAGACCTGCTGCCCACCAGCACCTGCTGTGACAGCAGCTAAGGGCACTGCAGGATGATGGAAGCACAAAAAGGAGTTTGTTTGTAAAGACTGCAGGCATTCCTATCAAACTCCATGGCTATTTTTGTTAGGGGTGCCTTTTTTAAGCACCCCTTGATTGCAGATTTTTTTTTTTTTTTTCTGAGAGAACATAAATAACACATTCCACACCAGGACAGATGTTGAGCTGTTTCCTGACACAGCTCTGCTGGGGCTCCTCCACTGGCTCCCAGGCCCCCATTCATTCAAACACTGCAAGGCAAGAGCAGTTGTAGGAGACAGAAAGTTTCTGTTCAGCCCAAAGAGGCAGCTGAAGGCTGTCCCCACATGAAATGCCAGTGTCTGTTGATGCTTCAGAGGAGCTCCAGGGTTTGCTACAAATACAGTGACAAATTCAGCTCAAATGACGGCTGATTAAGGCTCCCAGATAATGACTCGTTTAGCTGCAGAGCGTGTGCTCCAGGAGAAGTGCTGCGCAGCTTTCCAAAGGCTGGAAGCCCAGCGCCTCGGCCAGAGCTGCCAAGGGAGCGGATGTGCCAAGTGGAGCGGCGTAATGATATCAGTAACAGCAATTGTACAGCCAGGGAAGCAAACACTCAGCCCATACAACTGCAAATCTGCTCCAGCCCCGTGCGGCTGTACCCCCGTGCCTCCAAAGGGGGCTTGGCTGCGGCTGAATGTACAAGTGGAGGCTTTCTTAGGCTCCTGTGTTGGAGTTTACCCTCCCCTCCTCCCTCGGCCCTCCGTTATTTAGAGAAGGGTTTCCTGGTCGTGGTGTGAATCGTCTCACTCTGCGGCAGGCAGTGAGGACCCCTCCTGCTGGGAGCTCAGCATCTCTCCCTTCCAGGTGTTGAGGAACTAAAGCGCTCATGTTCCTGGGGATGTGGGATCTGCTGTTCCGGGCTGGGGACCGGGCTGAGCGTCCTCCTCTCCTGTGCTGAGTCTGCTCCAGCCTGTCGTGAAGGGGCAATGCCAAGTGCTGTGTGGTTTAGTGAGGGAACAACCTTTGCTGTACCCACCCCTTTGGGGCCCCTCAGCAAATGTCACACACATCTGGGAGGATGCTGAGGTCTCAGCATCCAGACCTACAAGGTGGGCTCCGAGGGTTTCTTGGAGCAGCGAGGTCCGTGCTGACATTTCAGCTACATCTGGAGGATCTCGGCAAGCAAGAGGTGACTTGGCTTTGTTTGCAGCTCAGGAGGTGTTTTGGCTCCATCTACAACCCAATTTACAGTTATTTTAAGAAGAATTTCTGCCGTGAGGTGCAAAGCATCACTTGCACTGCTAAGGTGGTGCACTCCTAAACAAGCAGCCATTCCAAGAGCCTGAGTGTCTGCCATGGCTCAGGGCTCTGATTCCCAATTGTCAGGCCAAACAGAGCCCAGCCTGGCAGCTGGCAGCACACTCCCCAAAAAAGAGCCCATGGAGCACACAGGCAGCCATCCCAAAGGAAGAACTGCCTTGGCAGTGTCGGATTAGCCTGGTGGAGCAATCGTCTTAGGCACCATGTCATTATCTACAATTTCCAGGCCATCACAAACAGCACTTGGGGTCAGTTGTCCCCTATTATTGTGGAGTGGGGGGTGGAGGGGGCTCAGCAGAGCTCAGAGAAGGGCTGACTCTATTAGCACACAAATTGCAGCCTTTCAGAAGCTGTCTTCTGAAGGGCTCCTAAATACACTCAACTCTAACTAGGAAGTTAAAAATGTTAATCTAATTGTCACCCAGACATGTTTGTATTATGTGGGTTTGTCCACTCCTTCAGCCCCTTATTAGCCTAAAACGTGAACACAAGAGTCAGTTTTGACATTGCGTGTTGAGATGAGTGCTGCTTTTTCATTTCTCTCTTGTCCCCCACCTCTCCCTCCAAGCTTGACTGATGAGATGTTTAATGCCATGCCCCATGCACGGGGATATAAATGTCACTAAAATAAAAAACAGGTAAAGCTTCTGGTTATAGGAAAACTATGTGAATATCATTACTTGTAAAGATAATTTGTTCCATTAGGCCATTTGCCTCATTCATGGCCCATTATTTTAAGAACAGCGCCTGACTTAGGGGCAAAGTATCCTTTACCTGTGCTACTAAGGTGATGTATTCTTAAAAATACGTAAGAGGAAACAATGGAGTGAGAATTCAGTGATTTGGGCGTGCAGGGATCAAGTCCTATGATAAAAGTTTGCGGGTTTTTTCCCCCAAGGAACTGGGTAGTTTCAGACCTGAAATTTGTATCTTTTTGTAGTGTAATAATCCTTCTTTGGAGAGTTTCAGCTCCCTTCCTTGGCTCCAGGAGTCTGGCAGAGTGAGCTAACATTAAGGAAAGTATTTGTGTGAGCCTCTCTCTTCAAGAAGAGGGCTGCAGTACAGACAGTGGGGTGCTTGTAGGAGGAAAGGAAGGGGAGTTCCAGGTGTGCAGAGCTTCATTTTCAGCTGATCATTTGATTCAGTGACTGTTTGAGCACTAACTTACAGCGTGAGCGGGAGATCTTTAATTTGGGAGAGGGGAAAGCCCAGAAAGGGGCAGGGTGCTGCTGCTGCTATCAGCAGAGCCCTGGGTGACTGAACTTTACTAATGACTGGTTTTTCCTTTGCAGAGGTTATTGGAGGCTCCTCAGCGAGGCTTCCGTGCTTCCACTGGACCCGGTTTTGCAGGACAGAGGGAGCCTTGCCCTCATGTAAGGAGTGTTTACCCGGAGATGCTGATACTGTCAGGGCCTGTCACTGCAGGATCAAAACCAGGACTGCACAGGCCCCGATAAAGAGGCCAGATGTGCCACTTTAATTAGTGCAATTTGCTAAACACTGCCACGATTTAGAGCAAGGCGATAGCACAGCAATCTTTGGGGCCAGGAAGCGCCGTCCCCACGGCATCCCCGGCTGCTCCAGCTTTCCTTCCCGCTCCGCCGTTCTCACACAACCCGAAAGCCAAAGGGTTTGCAGGGCAGCCACAGCCCCAGCTAAATCAGGGAATGGAGGCCTGTGGGCAAACACGAAAGGAGGGTGAGGAGCGTGCAGCAATGGGGGCTTGGCTGGGAACAGCCAGTGCAGGGGACAGCACACGCACAGCCCTACACAAACACAGCCCCGGGAGCACCAGCAGACACAAACAGAGGTGTCTGCAGGAGCTGGGACCTCCAGATCCCCCAGGCAGAGCACAAACACCCTGGAACACATTCCCAAACACCCCTGATACCGCCAGGGCATCTGTGCCAGGCTGGGCCCTTGATCCTTCGCCTCTCCAAACATGGGCTCACCCCTCACTCTCTGCTCCCTGGAGCTTCCCTGGGAGTTCATGCAAGAAACAGAAGAGCTCCAAAGTTTCTGCTTTAGACACTTAAATCCTCTGGGATTTTTCTACTTAAGAAATGGAGGAAGTAAAAAAGAAACAATAATGAGGGAAAAATTAAGAAATTTCTCTAAAAGCCCACACTTTTCAGGGGAAGTGATGGGAAATTAGAGGCCTGTGATAGATGGGCTAATTTCCCTAACTGACAACCCAGACAGCTCTCTGCAAAAAAACCTCCAGTGTTTGGGTTTGATTTGTGAATTTGTGCAACTTATTTAGAAAAAAACCTACACTTCTTGCTTGTTTCTTGACTTTTTTTTCTTTTCTTTTTTTTTTTAAATCACCATTTTTAAACTGAGGACAATTAAAAGGCATCAGGGTGAAGATGAGCAAGACCACTGCCCTTTTCCAGCCTCCTCAGGCTGGGGAATGTCCTTGCTAACTTAAATAAGTTTAACAACCTTGAAATATAAACAGCTGATGAGAACTGCTGAGAAATATTTAAAAGAAGAAAATGAGGGAAAAAAAATCAAGTTCCTGAGAAGCTGAGGGAAGGAATATCAGCCCTGGCACCCTTTTCAGCACAGGACAAATGAGAAAGATGAAGGGACATAATCAGGTCTTGGGAAGTAGCATGGGCTTGCTGGGTAGAAAGAGCCAGAAGAGCACCAAGGTAGAACATTTCACACAGAAATCATATCAAAGTCCAAATGTTTCTGGCTGACTCTCACTGCAATTCCTGCCCTCCTGGGAGAGCAGCATCCTGGGAAGAGGGTGGTGATGAGGTGAATAACCCATCCTGTGTCTGTGCCTCACCACAAAGAGCTGTCCCACCACACCAGAGGAAGGACAGCAGCAGGTGAGGACAGGTTTGGGGCACATCTGGGATCCCCCCTGTGAGAGGACAGAGTACGGTGAAGATTATGCTTCACTCGGGTCCTGCTTGACGTCAAAGATCTGGGATGGATTTAGGCATGGAAATACCTCAATCCTGCTTTGCAGATGGCTTTAAGCCTCTTTGGAAATAGGAGAGAAGCTCCTGGGCCTTTTGCTTACACTAAAAGGCCTTTTTGGGCCATAATGCTTGTTTTTGTTGATAGGAATGATGCTTGTGAAGGCAGGACTCTCTCTGTGTGGCCATGCACATACTCGTGTGTTTTCTGCATAACACAGAGTAAAGCCCCCAAACTACAACATTTTCAAAGCCCAAATCTACAAATCTTTTCCTACACCACCACACTGGATTCAGGAAAATTCTACCTTTCAAGTAGGGATAGGAAATTAAAGGAAATTAATATGTTACTCAACAAGATTAATTAATTGGCTAATGTGAATACATTACTTAGGATCAGTAAAACCCCAGATAACTTTTTATGGCTGAGGAAATATGGTCTAAAGTGGTTGGATTCCAACCCAGTAAAACCAGCATTCATTAGGGAAGCTGATCTGGAGAGAAAGGTGCCGAGAGGGATGGGGTGCCAGCAGCTCCCTGGTAATCATGGGAGGGAACAGAATGAAGGACTTAAGGTTACAAGATCATAAAACACAGGAGTCCATAAAGTTTCTGAGCTCTGAAGGCAGCCCTTTAAGTTAATATCATGCAGTATCTGAGCCATAACAACAAGTCACCTAGAGCCATTTATTATTCCTTGAGAGTCAGCCGCACTACACATATTCCCAAAGTCCTTTAACATCTCAGGAACATTCCTCTTATCTAAAGATTTATGGGAATATTATTGCATCTTAAGGAAATACCCATCAATTACTTTAATGCTAATTTCTGCCACGTTAATACCTCTCCCAAGGCACAGACTGGCCATATTTGACAGTGTAGCTGTCAGGCTGCAGGAGATGTCCTTTCCCCTGGGTGATTGGACATTGTGCCTGTCCTGCTGTCGGTAGTGGCTGCATTATACAATTGTAGTTGTATGTTAAATTGCCATGTATTTCATATTATAGCCCTGTGTTATCCTCTAAACATCCTCTGGAAACCTTCTTACATGTTATTCTCTGCAGAGGAATGGTTTGACACCAAATTCATTGTGTTTCCATCCTAACTAAAGGGATTTAGGTGCTGACATTCCCCTGAAGTACAACAGAAGCCGGGTGCTTCATGGCATTCAGCTCTCTGAAAAATTACTCTCCTCTTCAAAATGCATATGTAATCCTCAATGCTTTTAAGTTACAAGCTGACTGTTTGTCTTCTCTTGCTTGTTTAAAATGGATGGGTTTCTTTCTTTTTTCCAGCAAATCAGTACATTATATTTAAAACCCTGAAGAAATTACCTTTAGGTGACTTTGAAAATCCAAGCCCAAATACATCATGGTGATTCTTTAGGAGGCACCTTATGTCTGTGAGTTACACTTCACCATTTGACTCTGAACAGAATCCATCCATCTCTGCATTTCTCTCATGCATCAATGGAACAGCTCTTTGCTTAATGACCACTTCTGCCCTGCAGCACCCCTCTGCAGCAGGGCCTTTTGCTTGTCACTCATTGACAAATGAATCCTGTTCTCCAGGACTGCTGGATTTCACTCCCAGCACACCGGCCAGATGGAAAGAGACAAGTGGAGTGAATGGTGGCACCTCTCCTTCTCCTAATGCTTTAGGTGCCCTTCAGTGAAAACGCTCGTTAGAGCAGTGAGCAGCTCCCTCCCAGTGCTGTGACACCGATGGGTTTGGACCAGGGCACTCGGAGCTCTCTGTGCAGGAAAACCAGGCTGGGACACAGCAGCTCTGGGCTTCAGAGATGGGGTGGGGGCTCGTGGATGTGAGAGACCACCCAGCATGAACACTCTGCCTTCCTTGTCTGGTCCATGCTCTGCTCCCTTCCTGCTTATCCTGGCCCTCTAACCTTGGGCTCTGCTGAAATTCAAGGACAGGGCTTCTCCCTTTCATGGCAGTGCAGACCTGCTACATCTTCTCTGGTGGTGTTTATTTGAACACTGTTCTTTCTTGCCCAAGATTAATAACTGCAGACCCTTCTTGCAGCTGAGGATTTCTGGGCTCCTAATTGCATTTACTTGTTACTTTGAATTATAATTCTTGCTCCATAACTTATTTTTGAAACGAAGTGGCCTAAACTGGAGACACCCTAAATAACATGGAAAATAATCTGGACAAGAGAGGTTATGTCAGAGCACCTCAGACCTCAGGTTATGTCAGAGGTTACCTCAGAGCAGCCTCTCAGTATCTGAAGGGGCCTAAAAGGAAGCCAGAGAGGGACTTCTGACAAGAGCCTGGAGTGATGGGAAAAGGGGGAATGGCTTCACTCTAACAGAAATAAATGTTAGGGAGAAATTCCTCCTTGTGAGGATGGGGAGGCCCTGGCACAGGGTGCCCAGAGCAGCTGTGGCTGCCCCTGGATCCCTGGCAGTGTCCCAGGCCAGGCTGGACAGGGCTTGGAGCACCCTGGGACAGTGGAAGCTGTCCCTGCCCACGCCAGGGGCCAGAAATAGATTGTCTTTAGTTTCCCTTCCAACCCAAAGCATCCTGTGATTCCACGATTCCATAATAGCAGACAGACTGGATGCAGGTACTGATTGTTTTTGTAAGGGATACAGTCCCTGGAATGGATGGGAACTCAGCACAACTCAGAGTCAGCAAACAGCACACAAACCTTTCATGGTTCATACCCATGGGATCGAGGGGTTTAATTTCCAGGTCAAGCTTTGCAAACCAGGAGAAATGCCATCAAAACACAGTGTAATACCTCCCTCAAACTGTGCAGCTGACTGCACTTCACTGCTACATTAAATGACTGCAGGGAATGAACCAACAGCTGTTTCCACTGTTGTAGATAAGGTGTCACTGCCTCCCTTCCAAAGCAAAAGGGCTTTTTCCTGTGAGCTGCATCTAGGGAATTAAATTGTGTGAACAAGCACAGAGACAGAGGGGGACATCTGCCCTGGGAAGCTGCAGCTCTCAGGGCTGGGTGCTTTGGGCTGTAGAAAGTTCTGTTTCTTCATTAACAGTAAAGGAGCAGAGTGGAGTACCCGGGCTGAGCTTTGTCATGGAAAATCCTCAGTGAGCAGGAGCTGCAGGCAGGGGTAGACAGTTTGCTTTCCTAGCTGAGATTTTGCTTTCCTAGCTGAGATTTTGCTTTTTTGGCTGGGATTTTGTTTTTCCAGCTGAGGTTTTCCAGAGTCTTTTCAGTCTGAGAGGAATTAAAGATGGACACCAAGGTCTTTCAAGTAAAAGCTGTCTGAGCACAGGCCTGGCAGTGCTTCTTTTTTGCAGCCAGCATTCCAAGAATTTTCCTATCTGCACAGCCTTGCATCAACAGCAAAGCGAGGCAGATGCTTCTACTCTTCAAAGGGCCTTTTTTCTCCTTGACTCAGTACTTTAAAGATAGTGGTTACACTGGATCTCCATAAGCACTGGCTGCAAAGTAGGAATTTGATATTCAAAGGAGAAAGGATGCTGCCTCTCTCATCTTAAGGGTGGAGAAGGCATTGGTCTCGCAAAACAGGGAAGGTGGAGGAAGGATAAACAATTTTTGGAAATGCCTCCCTACTTGTTTTTCTACTCAATCATTCTATATTTTGAAGCTAAAAATGATAAAATCAGAAGAAACTAATAAAGGGTCAGTCTTAAAGGCAGTGGAGGAGAGGTGTAATATTTACTATCAAAATTTAGACTTTCAAAACTCTGATATGTGTAAAATATGTGAGATACCTTCAACCAACTCCTAAAATAGAAAGAATAGTAACGTTCCTCCTAGAAAAGATGCAGATGGTGTCTAAGATCTACTGGGACTGTTCTTATTCAGTGCCAAAAATGATTGGGATAAGAAACAATTCCTAATTTTTCTGGACCTCCAAGGCCTTTCAGCTTTATTGTGACATTTGTTCTACTTCTGAAACAAATCCTGTTGTGCTCTACCAGTCCAAGAACTTTCATGTCTCTCTCCATTTATTCCTGAAAAACTGGCAAAGTTTATGGTCTTCCTGAATAGGTATTGCACTTGCTGGAATGTTGTGAGGTGTGAAGAGTTCTTCTGGAGTGGGGTGATTCTGCAGTATCTATGGTCAAACTGATGAACAGGCACATTGACTCTGTGCAAACATCTTTTGCTTTCCTTTCACTGTTCCTAGATTTGGAGCCTCTTTTTTCTTGGTTTGAGTTAATGCACTGTAACAAAGTTGTGGCTTGGACTAATTACATTTCCATGTCAAGGATGCCAGTCCTTGGAGTCCTCCCTCCTCCCTGCTCCTCTGGGAGGGTGCTCAGCTGGCAGAACCAAACCCCTCCCTTCACTGATACAATCAAGATGCTGCAGCCATGCTGACTTTGCAGCCCCTGAGATGTTTATTCACATGTGTGTGATGCTATTAACTCGTTCCACCGGCTGCAAATGCTCTGGAGAGCTGTGCACAGATCTGGCTTTTGGTGAACCAGCATGGCTGGATTGTCTGTGCAGCAGCTCAACCTGCAACCCTTGTCAGAGCCCTGCTCCATTGTCATCCTGGGAATATTGCAAAGTGTCTTTCCCATTTCAAATGCAGATACTGCCTGTAAGCAGCCATATCTCTGCTTCATTTGAAGCATTTTTGCCCTCGTTTGCTCAAAGCAGGCCTTGATTCCCATCTGTTGATTGAACCCATCCTTTCAGATCCCTGGATGAGATGGGGGCAGATATCCTAGTGCAGGCAGCACAGCACAGTGCTGGAAAAACGAGACTCTGCCAGGCCAAACTATTTTTTTGGCCTAGAATGGCCTTGTACAGCCCATGACAGTGGCCTCAGCTGTCGCCTGCAGTGCTGGTGTCACTGAGAGCAGAGAGAGCAGGGCTTGGGCTGCCAAGGGCATCGCTCGGCCGACGACTTTGCTGTGGCATTTCTCCTGCTTAGGGAGGCAGCCACACGTCAGCATCAGCAATGAATCTCCTTATTCTTTGATCAAATTAGTGTCAAACAAATTGGGTTTTGGGGGCCCCCTCCCAAGGTTTGCTAACCCACTCACCTCTGCCTTTGTTTAATACATCAAGGGCAGAAATAGGAGACCTGAAGAGCAGAACATTTTAGCTACTCGCCTCTTCACTCACTTCTTCTTTCTTTCCCCCAAGGACAGTGCGTGGGACACCCTCCTCTTCATTGCTGTTTTACCTTCCCCTTTAGCCGTGGGAGGACAGCTGCCCTTGGGAAGGATAAACAGGAAGGGCCAGGCTGCCTCTGCTGTTAAACCACTGCTGCTCCCTGGAGCTAACAGGCACAAATCCTGCCCTGGGTCTGCGCAAGAGCCTTCAGGCACAGCAAACAACCTAAAGCTGAAACAGCCTCTGACTAGCCTGGCTGCAGACCAGCAGGAAAAGCCAAGGGATTTTGCTATGAGAATTTTTTTCAACTTTCCTGGGACCATGGGAAAAGACCATCTCCTTGAGTCCAAGCATGGGTGTCTTTTAGATCTGCACTCCCAACAAGGGGCCATGAGAATTCATTATTCAGCCTTAGCCCTCACTTTTTCATGATTCAAAATCCAACAAGACAAGAAATGGGCTTCCTTCCATGTGCCCATAAGCAAAGCACAGTCTAGGTAAAGTGTACTGAGTGGTGAGACCACGCAGCAGCCAGCCAGGACAAGGGACCATCCTCTTACAGCCAGGATGAGAATTTTACTTTGCAACCTGGCAGCAGCAAGACCTGGGCCCAAGAGGTACCAGATGTTGAGGTCTTTTGTGTAGACACCAGAGTTATGTCAGAAAATCATTCTGGTTTGCAAAGTTAGGAAGTTTTCCAATGAATCTAGGACAGATTGAGGTTTCTGGTCTAAATTTATGTCTCTGAGCCATTTCAAGCAGAAGCTATTTTGGATTTTCCTCCTTGCAGCTCTGCTGGAGGTGTTGGTTGAGCCCCGTTGCACCAGGTGCCATCAAACAAACATGAAGAGCTGTCTTTTGTTTGATATGTGTGATCTGAGTTGAGCAGATCCTGGCTTGAGAGGATTCCGTGACTCACCAGCAGCCCTGGGGGCATAAGACATGTCTTACACCATTCCATGTCCACCCACATGGAGCAGCCCTTCCCAAGCTTCTGACGGCGGATCAAACCCTGTGGCCTTTGGAAACACAGGCAAAGCAGCTGCAGAGGCTGAAACCCACGGTGTGCTCACGCTGATCTGAGTCCTGGTGGCACCGGGAATGCCCAGGGAACGCACAGCAACCCCTGGAAAGCTGCAGATGTGCCCCAGCTCAGAGACCCTGGTGAAATCAAACCTCTCTGGGCTTGATGGTTGCACAGCTCGGTTGGTGGGAGGCCCCATTGTCCTGACACACCTGTCACCAGGTGTGTGAGCAGCAGGCCTGTGTGGAGGGCTCCCAAAGCTGGGTGCTCGAGCTGTGAGTGAGGCTCTGCTCCAACACAGACCTGGAGTGGAAGTTACCACGGCTGTGCCTGCTATTAACATTTAGAGGGTAATCTCCCCAAACACCATAAATGCAAACTGCTCTGGCATGCCCTTGACAGCTATAATTGTCTGTAGCCCTAAAAAACCAGCAGCCATCTGGCAGAAAGTGCTGCTGCTGGGAGAGGAGAAGGGAGACGGACACCAAAGCAAATCCCCCAGAACAGGTTACTTCGGGGCGATTTGACTGCCTGGCAATCTGCTCCTGTCCCTCTTTACAGCTGCTTTCAATGTCATGGGAGGAGCATCTTTCTGGTTTAGCCTTACAGCCAGCACAAGACCAATCGGAATTTATTACAGAAATACTTCTGCTTCACTGGAACTGACAAACTGATAAAACAAGTCCTAACTGCCTTTTGTCAGAAATTCATGGTCGGAGCTCCCAGCTGGGGCAGACGAGAGATATGGGTGGGGCAGAAGCAGAAATCGAATGACAGCAGAGGGAGTGCAGCAGCAGATGGAGAAAAGTCCTCTGCACTCACCTGCCTGCCTTTGAGCCTCAATCTTAGAAAGACCTGTAATTAATTAATTAATTAACAATTAACCCGTGTTCCTGCCCAGGAAATGAGGGTAAACTGGATGTGGGGCAAACTCTCCCAGGCACAGTTCTCCTCTGAACAGCCAGACATGGATCCCACCTGAGCCAGCCTTAGGAACTGCCCTTAGTGCAGAGCCCTTACTATGGAAGCCCCAGCTGCATCGACCTCCTTTTGCAAGTAAAGTCACATTGACAGCAGCAAAAATGGAGGTTTCATCCCTTCCTGTCCTTCTAGGTCCCCCCACCTGCAGCCCTTGTTTCCTTCCAGAAACTGGGGGCCCACACTGTAATTCCTGGAATGAAAGCACCCAGCCTTTGTGCTCCTCCTCTCAGCCACTTGACAAAGTACGTGTCTGCCAGCCAAAGAAGCTCTTTAATGTTTGCAGTGTGAAGGAACTGTTTATTCTGGTGCTGGGTTTCTCTGGGGTGAGAGAAAGCTCTGAGCAACAAGGGATTAGGGGGTCCCTTGTGTCCTGTGCTGATGTTGCCCACTTGCATACATCCCACATTCAGCATCTGGGGGCATGGAAAGAGCCACCCCACCTGCTCCTGAGGCTGGGCATCACCACCAGGAGCAGCTTTGAGAGGATCTGGGGGGACAACTGTGCATAGGGAGAGGGATTGAGTGCGTGTCTGTGTGGGGAAGGTAGGGCAGAGGGGGAGGAGGGGGAGAAACAAGAGTAAACATGAGTTAGGAGGATTTTCAAAGCCGGCAGAGGGCCTGGAAAAGGACAGGCTTTGAATTCTGCATGTTCTTTTAACTCGGCCTCTGATTTGAAGAGGCCCCTGAAAGCCTGGTAAGCCTCATTGAACTCGAAAAGCTACAAGCTTCCTTTCTTCCCCATTTGCTTTGTCTTCTCTTATCTCATTCATGTGAGACACTGCTCCCACCCTGGCCCTTGCTGGAGAGAGGAGCTGGCTGAGCCCCCAGCACTGTGGACCAGCAGCAGTGTCACCTGGAGCTGCAGCAGTGGCACCTGGAGCAGCAGCAGTGGCACCTGGAGCAGCAGCAGTGTCACCTGGAGCAGCAGCAGTGTCCCACAGAGCAGCAGCAGTGGCACCTGGAGCAGCAGCACTGTCACCTGGAGCAGCAGCAGTGTCCCATCACTCCCAGGGAGCCCCCACCAAGGGCAGGAATCGTTGGCGAGGTGCTGCAAAGCCCTGGGTCAGGGCCCATCCCCTGGGCCGGGGGCACTCCTGGGCACTTGGAGCTGCTGCCATGGGTGGCAGCCCTCCCTGGGCCCTTCTGCAGAGAGGGGGCTTCGGGCTCAGCTTCGGGTTTGGCTTCGGGTTTGGCTTCGGGCTCAGCTTTGGGCTCGGCTTCGGGCTCAGCTTTGGGCTCGGCTTTGGGGTCCGCTTTGGGCTCAGCTTTGGGCTCAGCTTTGGGCTCGGTTTCGGGCTCGGCTTTGGGCTCGGCTTTGGGCTCAGCTTTACAGGGGACACTTGTCCAGAGCCTGCCCCACACAGCTGTTTGGGAGCAGGGAAGGTCAGGCTGGAGTGGCAGCTCCCCCAGCACTGCTGCAGGCTCCAGAGGCTTCACTCACAAACATTCCCGAGGGCAGCAGCCCCAGATGCCCGGTGTGCTGGGGAACTGCACAATCACAGCCTTCCCATGGTCTCCTCTGGGGTTTGGCATAACTTTGCCTACTGCCATGCCATGGAATCCCTGTTCCCACCTGGCTGAAGGACGAGGCTCAAGGCACCATTTCCTGCACTCTGAGGAGCTCTTTGCAAGCTGTGATGAACCAGACAAATCCAGGAGCCAGGAATGACTGCAGTGCACATCCCTAAATGTGTTATGGGATTTATCAAGACCAGATCTAATTGTTACTTTCAGTGAGGACAAATGTGCACCCACCATTTAACACTGCTTATCTTACTGGGAAGGGGAGATAAACCCCCCAGGTGTCCCACCACACCTCAGGGAGAATATTACACTGCCACTTACAAAGAATCCCCCTTGTCCATGTCATTCCTCAGTGCTGATCCTTCACAGCAGGTATTTGCAGCCAGATCTGCAAGCCGCAAATCAAACTGGAAACCTAGAGCCAGGTGGGCCTTTTCTGATGGATATTGAGCTGAAAGGCAGCTTCCTGCAGCACTTCTGCCACTGTGAGTGGGGAGAGGGTGAGGGTTTGGAGACTCTTGATAAACAAGTAAAAGCTGAGATATAATGAGAAAACCTTTTGTGACATAAGGACCTCTGCATGTCAAGTAAATTCATTATATACCAGTTTGACTGGCAATCTGACGGCCTGCAAGTGTCTGATGCAATTACACTGAGAAGGGGGAGACTGTACAGCTGTGCTTCCCTGCTCGTAAAACAGAGCCAAAGGAACAAAAAGGGGCTGACAAGAAACTGAGGCAAGGCAAAGCCCGCTGGAGTTTGAGTGCTCGTGGAACACTTGGACTTTGGAGTTCACAGGGTTCTCAGTGCAGGGAGGGTTCACAAGCTTTTCCTCAGAGACCTAAACCCGTGGGGATTTCTCCTGTCTACTGTCCCTCCCCTTCCACAGGGAGATCTGTTAAATACACAGATCTATTAAATTAAAGCCCACTCCAACCATAAAAATCAGGGACAACTCTGGTAAATTCAGTATATTTACCCCAATCAACCAAGAATCATAAGAATATAAATCTGAATAAACTTAGACGACCACCGTGGACTCTAACCTCAGGGTTAGAGATTTATTTTAAGACATCTATAATTACTTCTCCACACCATGTACTCCTTTACAATATTTCTATTGCACAAAATCATTCCCATTGAAAGATGTCCTAGTGGAACTCTTCCTGAAAAGTTCAAAGATTTTCCAGACAGCAGAATTTGGCAGCAAAAACCTCCTTGGCTGAGGAGATATTGTTGCTTTACAGACTTTTTCTTTGCTATGCCTAAATTTCAAATTACTTTTTGCGAACTCAGAAATACATCTGTCTGCTCCTACACAGAAGGGAAAAGGATTCTCTGCAGCAGGATAACACCTAGAAGGCAATTCTGAGCTCCACCAAGTACTTTTCCAGCTCTTCAGAACAAAGTGGTTGACTTAGCTTGGAAACTCAGCCAAATAAAATCTCAGAATTCCATTCAGTTGACTACAATTGGGAGTTTATGAAAGAAAATCCATTCCTCTACCAAAACTGGGCAGTTTAGAAGCAGGAAACACCAGCTGGGATTTCAAAGCTTTGATTTTTTTTTTTTTTTTTTTGTACTGTGCACACTAGAAAGATCTCTCTCTCTGTCCAGACTTATCTGAAAAACTATCTGCAATTCAAAAGGTGCTGAAAATTTAGTCCAAACCTGAATTATCAACACAGACTCAGCTTCATGATCCTTTTATCTGATATTCAATCATGTCTGAACAGCAAGAAATGCATGCTACTGAAAGAGGAATGGTGTAACTGGTCCCAAGGCAGCCTTGCTTTGGGGTTTTTGCCAGGCAGGCATTGTTTAGCAAATGCTGAGCTGTTTTCTGTCCCAGTTCAGCTGTTTTCTTTGTAGTAGTACTTCTTTGGGTAGATGTAGCCCTGGCCTCTCTACTGTGAGCCAACAATTCTTAAATTAATTAGAGCTGGGCTTTCTTACCCTTCACCTTCCAAATACTGATAATCTTTCCTCCACTGAATCCTACTCTGAAGCCAGAAGATTGGTGTAAAACTCAATTTATTGGCTCTGCAGGGGTTTAGATTTTATTTTTAAAGATTATTAGAAAGACTTTTTCTCTAGAAGGGACTAACCCCAGCTGTAGCTAACTTGCAGTGGCCGTGAATGGGTGCCGGGCAAGGACTCCCCACCAGCTCGTTCTGTGGCAGGATCCTCTGACAGAGGAAAGTCCTGCAGGATGCATGGGAATTTCTGCCGAGCAGATGGAGGGAAGTGCAGGTCCTTAATTAAGATGTTTTGTCTATTGTAAGTCAGGCTATATGCAGCAGTACCCATGGAGCAGATGTGTCTGATCTTATCACACTTGGTTCTGCCACAGCTTCGCTGAAGGCTAATGAATAAAAGGATTGATTTCTTGGGATGAAATGAGGGAAGGAGTGATGACTTGAGGGGAAATACTGAGCATTATGACTCAAATACTGAGTTGTATGTTGAGTCATACAACTTGTCACACTACAGAAGTAAAATCCATACTTTTTTATTTTAATGGGATTTCTGAGACTTTCATGCTATTTGGTGGTCGTGAAGAAAGAATGAGTTTCAGTGGAGGGTTTGTTTTCCCAAGGCTCAAAATTATTCTTTAGTGTGATATACTTCCATTAAAAAATCATCCCTGCCCCTGGGAGATGCATTATCTGGGAAAACCACCAGCACAATTCAGCTGAGTCCTTTTCCATGCCTGGAATCACAGAATCAGAATTGCTGCGGTTGGGAAGCACCTCCAAGACCATCAGTTCCAACCTGTGACCCATCACCACTCTGTCAACGAGTCCAGAGCACAGAAAAGTGCTCCCAGTCGCTCCTGGGGCTCCTCCAAGGACGGGGACTCCAACTGCAGCTTCAAGGTGCAGTTGAAGCTCTCATGACCAGGAGCACGACCTCTTTCCTGTGTCTTTAGCACCAAGATGTCCCATTTCTGACCCTTCTCTTGCCCAAACTGGAATGGTCTCAGTGGAATCACACCCTGTTTCACTCTGTGCCTCTCCTGTTCTCTGCTCCTTTCGTGGCAGTTTTGCACCCTGGCTCGAGAACCCCTGTAAGCCCGTAGGGAACGCACCTGAAAAACAAAGTATCTCCTTCTTTTCAAGGAAATAATTTTGCTGACCCTGCTCCGCTGTTCTCGCACTGCTTATTAGAAAGGCTAAAAAGCTGGAGAAAATTTGGCAACCTGGAGAAAGGCTCTCAGAGCCCTGACATGGAGTGAAGCAGGAGATGAACTTCACAGAGCTGCGCACCTCCTAAACACGGGGGAGGAAGGGGAGAAGAGAGGGAGCCAGGAGCCTCTGTCTGGTGCTCCATAAGCCTCAGCACCCACAGGAGCATTTGCTTTGCCTTTTCAGCCTTGCAAATTTTATTTTTTCAGAGCACAAGACTGTTCTGAATAGGGAGATTTGGTTTTTAATCAAATTATTTATCTTCCGTGTTTTATTCTTTGTGGTCGGTCCAAAGCAGGGAAACCAAACATTAAAACATCTCTGTTCTGCCAGCCTGGTTCTCTGCAGACCCCAAAAAGCTGTTGCTGATGTGTCCATCTTACCACCAGTTATTTCTGGAAGCCCAGCTCGTACATAAAGTGTTGCTGTGTGTATCAATTAAACTCGATCATGCAGACCAAGCCCAACGTGAAACCACACAGGAAATGAAAAGTTAAGCTCCCTAACAGCTCCCCCCACTCTCCTTTGTGCCAGCCCCTGCAGCCACAACTTTCGTGGCCACCACACACTCCAGAGAGGCTGCAGCAACTTTTCCCCTGATTTTGGAGGGGCTTCACCACCTCCCGCCCCTCCCCAGAGCACAGTTTGCCAGAGCTGTGTGGTCTGGAGCCAAAGGGTCTGAGTGTTGTGGGGCTGGGCTTGAAGGCGAGGTGGCAGAGGGCAAACAGTGCCTGTGGGGGTGATTTGCTCTATTTCCTTTCATATTAAATAATTCTGGTTTGTGTTAAAAAAGGTGAACTCAGATCTGTCAGATCAGTCACACAAACGGCTACATGGACGAAGAGATGGAAAACACAAAGGGCAACGTCTTCAGAATGGGGGAATTCAAAGAAGAAGCTGATGCTGCCAAAGCCGGAAAGGAAACTGGTTCATCCCATGCATTCAGTCCACACATACAACAGAGTGTTTACAACAGAGTCAGTTATGGTGACTGGGAATTTGACATCGTCTCTCCATCATACAAGGACCTGTCACTACATTTTTCTTCAGGAGAGCCCTGCTGAGGGGACAAACCCCTCCTGTGCTCAGGTACTGGAGCCAGGCCACGTGTGCCCACCTGGGGGAGGGGGGCCAATGCTCCCAACTGTGTCTTTTCCTGCAGGAAAGACCTTTCCTTCTCCAAAGGGCACCAAATGCTGCTCCTCGCTGTCATCTCCTCGACATCCACACCATGCCCAGCAGGCAGGGAAATCTTGGCTTTCTCCTTTGGGCTGGGATCCTGCGTTCAGCCGCCGACTCAACCCTCCTCAACAAAAACTGAGGTGCAGCTTGTCTAAAAACACCTATGGCTGACACACAGCCATCCAGACTTTGGAGAGATAAATTCTTGACTGTTTCTGGGGACTGAAATTGGAAGGCAAGAGGCTGAATCCTGGATTTTCCTGCAGCTTTATTGCCAGGGTGATAACACACCCTGCTCTCACTCCATGCTGCATTCCTGCAGCATCCTGGGGACAGGGACCGGCTCCTCTTGGCTTTTTGCCCACCAAAAATCCCTGGCCTCAGCTGGAGTCAATGGGAAGACCTGAGGCTCTGGTAGGGAGCTGTGAAATCCTCTGCCCTGGGGGGGCTAAACAGCCAATTTAGCCTTCAGGGAGCTTGCCCATTTCTTCCTGAAATCAGGCAGAGATTTATCAAAATCTCATCAGGATAAAAACCAAACCAAACCAAAATTCATGTGCTGAGCAATCCATTTCCTATGAGGGAAACAACTGTTTTTACAGGTACAAGTGAGGCCAGATTTTCTACAGATGAGGGGAAATTCTTCATTTTGCGAGTTGGAATTGGTTTTTTCTTTTCAAGCAGGGAAGGGGGGAGTGAAGGAGGCAGGAAATGTAAAAGATTTTGGAAACATGAAATGAATAGGTCAAGACACATCATTTTGCTGAACCAAAGCAGGAGGCAACAGCTTGAAATTGAAATTAAATAGACCACCTGCAAGAAAAGGAGAGGAAGGAGAGATGGGGAAGAGGGGAGGGAGGGTCAGCGCTGGCATGAATATAAACCACACATTTTTAAAAAGCATCCGTCAGTGAATTATTAAAGATGCTTGTTTCAGGTTTGGACATCTTGGCAGTTGCGATGGGAAACATGCCAAGGCACATGAGCAGGGCTTGAATACGTATTTTTGAATTCCTGGCAGGCACCTTTCCTCTACTCTGAAAC
Source organism: Polioptila caerulea (assembly GCA_013397295.1). Classification (NCBI taxonomy): domain Eukaryota; kingdom Metazoa; phylum Chordata; class Aves; order Passeriformes; family Certhiidae; genus Polioptila; species Polioptila caerulea. The sequence goes on along the minus strand of VYXF01010180.1, from coordinate 10,930 downwards.
ACCAACTCTAGTGAGTGTTTGGAGGAAAAGCTCTCACTCTAGGACCGGAAAAGTTCTCTGCTCCCACCCCCAAAGCCTGCAGTGAAGTGCTGGACGTGACAGGGGTGTTTATGCAGAGGGACGAGTGTGGATTTGAAGCGTTATAGACTCTTCTCCCCATTCTCCAGTTGAGCCCGTCCGAGTTCCCCGTGCAGAGTTCCTCCTGCAGGCACACACGGAGCCACTCCTGCCCTCTTGGCTGGATCCTCCTTTGGCTTGCTGAGTGCCAACACTGAGCTCCCAGCTTCTCCTCCTCCATCTGCCTCTCCTGACCTACATCTCATCAATCCTTTCTCCTTTGGGCTATCTCAGCAGCCATCCCAGGGGCTCGGGAGGATCTCCCCAGGAGCTCCTTCAGCACATCTCGTTGGAGCAGCACGGTGCTAATTCCTGTCTTCCCTGACCAGACACAATAAATCCTGGAGCTCTGAGATAGGCTCAGAGCTCCTGCTGGGAAGCTGAGGCACATTCCCGGTGGCCTTGGCACTCCTGCCTATCTGTCTGGACCATTGCACCCTGGGCCTAAGGCTCCACATGCTGCTGGAAATCTCATTTGAGCAAATACCCCTCCCTCGTTCCCCCTCCCAGTTTGATCAGCATTTTGCAATGGGGAATGAAGCAAAGCAAAGCTTGGTGGAGGGTAAATTTGATCCCTCCCCATGACAAAGCAAGGGAAACCACAGACCCTGGCTTGAGAACAGTGTGGAGCAGGCAGGAGAAAGTTACAGGCGTGTGGGACAGAATAAACCCAAGAAATTGCCAGAATATTTGTAAATAAAATAATAACCAGTGAAGTGAAATAAGCTGACACGCGAAACGTGCATGTTGATTAAAACAGCCCTGGAGACCATTAAATGACAAAGTCACTGTTGATGCCAACAAAACCCCAACCGTAGCCCTGATGCATATTCATAACGTCGGAACAGCCCCGGCCCTAACGAGGCGCTGGGCTTGGGAACAGCTCACATGGAGCCACGGGGAGACTGCTCGGTGCCTGACAAATTTGGGAAGGCTACGAGCGTTGAAATCTCTCTTTGTTACTTAACAAACATGGAAGTAAGGGAATGCCATACCTCTTGTTATGGAAATGGCACACAGTGCTGAGGATATATGATAAGTCTAGGAGAGAATTACAAACATTCAGGACTGATCCCTTTGAAATCTCTGGGAGTTTTGCCATTTATTTCAATGGGGGCTTTGCCGAGTCCTTACAATGGTCGTAGTCATTTATCTGCAGCATTGATGCAGTTGCCTTTGCCTTGGCAGCCACACTCCTCATGGATACCTGGAAAAGGGGTTCCCGTCCTGTGGGGCAGTGTCACTGTCCCCTGAGTACACGGGTGGGTGCAGAGGTGGGTCCCACTGCACTCCTCACAGCACAGCACTCCTCACCTGCTGCTCACCCATCCCTTTCTGCCTCGGGCAGCTCCGTTCCTTCCAGCCAGAGCCTCCAAGGGACCTCACGGCCACCACGCAGGGGCTCGGGGTCTCCTCCAAAGGGCTCGGGGGCCTGGACCAATTTCACCCCAAACTAAGCAAAGAGTGGGCAATGGGTTTGAGATCCAGCAGGCTGGGTGAGGCCATGGGGGTGAGTGTTGAAGAGCTCGGAACAGACAAGATCCCTGAAAGGCTCCTCTCTAAGGACACTGTGTCAGGTCCCCTCTGGGGGCAGGGGGCCGTGGTCCTTCAGCACTTGGGTTTTTGTTGCAGCTGACTGAAAATGAAGTTAATTCCTCCCTGCACAGCCTGTGCCAAGGTCCTGGTACCTCCCATCTGGCAGCAAAACCCTGAATGGAGGGACAGTCAGACTTTACTCCATGTACTGAGATGTGAAAACCAAAAGCTCCACCAGAGCAGCCAGGTGCTGCTGTCCAGAGCCTTGTCCCAGCAACTGCCTCCACCCCAGGAATGACACCTGACCTCTTTTCAGGGGTAACTTTGTGGGTTCTCCACAACAACATACCTACCTGACTCTACAACACTGCAGTTTGTACCCTTGCAAAGCTCAGTCCCTGCTGTTTCATCACCAAATATGTTGTATGACTTCCCTCCAAAGCCCTCATTGCAAGACTTAAATCTAATCTACCTCTAGGATTGCTTGCCATGTTTAAGGTGCCCAGTTAATTACTAAAACCAAAGGGGAACCAGTAAATTACAGAATTAGACTGGATATTAAAGGAATTTTTCCTAAAAAACTTACTCTGTTGCTCAGATTAAGGTTGGTTTCTCCAACTACAACTCTGCTGTGGAGAAAGGCACTAGAGCAGCAGGTTACTTGGTATTATCTTAATTGCAATTACTACCTCTGACCAATCTGGCTATTACCAGGTGATTTGTTCAACCAGACACTTCTGTTTGCCTTTATGACTGATTGAAAGACACCCAGGAAGAGGAAAGAATAAATCATTGGGGATGGAGGGAACAAAAAATAGCCGTAAATCTGCCCTGCCACTTTAAGAAGGAGCAAGTGAGCTGAAAGCATTTAGGGAGTGGATTTATTCTGCCTGTATTTTCCACCTCGGGAAGTCAGAGCTCCCAGTGGGGCAGACAGGAAGATGAAGAAAAAAGAGCTGAGGACTCCCAGCAGAAGCTGCTGATGTGAATGACAGTTTGCTGGTGGGAATAAAATGTTTCTTGTTTGTTCCAAGACGGAGATAACAGAGTCAAGGGGTCAAGTGGTGTGGGAATGCAAAAGCCCTGTGGGTAATGTAGCATGATAAAAAATGAGGGATCCAGGCACAGGACGTCACTGCCACAATAGACCAACTGGCAATTCAGAAAGAGCTCAGATCTTGTCTGTATTTAAATATTGACTGATAATCTCACTCCATTACCTCGCTGTCCAAAAGGTATGCAGATACCCCAGCCCACTGTGGTATCCTGAGGGGCACCTCCTGTGTTTGATGAAGTACTAATTGGGGTGGGGGGAGCCTTGTTCTCCCTCATCCATCAATCTTTCAGTCACATGCACAATTAATGGAGCTCTTTAGCTGCCCAGGAGTGACCGGCACACAGGAACTGACTCCAAACCTGCAGAGTCCTGCATGGCAGCACGGGGAGAGACAGGACGAGGGGGAGCCCTGGGGTGCTCAGGGCTCTCCTGGCGTGGCCTGAGGCTGTGGACATGGGAAGCCGTGGAGAATCCATGTCCATTAACCCTCCCTCCCCTGGCTTTGGGCACGGGGCTGCACTTCAGGTGCTCTGACAGAAAAGCGGAGCCAAGCTGGATCCCAGTCAGAGTGGAAGATGGGGAGAGGAGGGTGGAACCAGCCAGGAGCTGTGGGAATCCATGGCAGGGAGAAAGTTATATAAAAATAAAGCCTGTTCTTTACTTACATTTCTCCCTGCCACCTTTAGCAGGGCTCCACCAAAACTGCCTCCTCCTCCTGCCCATGCCTTTCCAAACACGGGGAAATTTCCAGTCCTGAATTACTGCTCTGGCATGACATGGAGAAGCCCACCAGTCCCACGAGGAGCAGAAATGTCTCAGGGCTCCTACGTGCCTCTGCTTTACTCTCTTGCAAAGTGCTGCAGATGCTGATCAATACTGATCCCTTCTGGTGTCTGGGATTATCTGAACTGCAGCCACAGGCTGGGACCTGCCACTGCCAGGGGCAAAGAGGGCACAGAGAGGTGTGGAGAGCTGGGACTCCAGGGAGATGTTAGTGAATACCTGTCCTTTTCCATGGGAGAGCAAGGACCACCCCTCAGAGAAAGGAGGGGGAAAATTCTTTATGGGGCCTGTAGCACAGTGGTGAGGAGCAACTTCACCTGCATGGGCTTCTTCTCACGTCATGCTGGATCTGCAGGAGAGGATCACTGCATTTCACAGCAGGGAAACTGAGGCACAGAAGTGTTAAATTGCTGAAGTTGCAGGGCAGATCAGAGGGGAAAACTCAGGAGCTGAGCCTGCCTTCCCTCCTCTTCCATTTCCAGTTCACATTCCCCATGGCTGTGGATTCCTTTGCACCACTGTGATGGGTCTCCAAATTGTGCACATTTACTTAATGCAGAAACCAGTTCTCCTAAGTGCAGGCACTTGGAGATGCCCTCAGAAAAGTCACTAAACCCACAGAAGTATTTTTCCAGGTGGCTGGCAACCCTCCCACCATGATGTGTCAGCAAGAGAGTGATCAGCTGCCCCATGTAATTTTTAGGGCTTGCTGTGTTCACCAGAATGGAAAACATGAGGCTGGTGCCAAGATTGGTGTTCAAATAAGGTGTCTCCTGCCATCAGACATCTGTCCAGCTGTGGCTGTGCTGAGCTCTCTGTAAGCTCCAGCAGCTTCCCTGACTTATTGCTCCCAGATTAAGAGCATGGGAATGTTATCTGTTTAATCCTCAGTGGTATGGAACCAGGAGGGAGTGTGGATCTGGCTCACAGAGCAAACTTGCTCCACAAACCCTGCTGCAGCAGCACCTTTTTAGTAAAAGGAGTGGGATGTGCCCTCAGCTGCCTGCCCTGGCCCTTCCTGTTAGAAACTACTGGGCAGTGCTGGCCATGCAGAAGAGGAAAACAATAATAATGATAATAATGATAATAATAATAATAACATGAAGAAGAAGAGGAGGAAGAAAGGAAAAAAGTCGAGGTGTCAGTCAGGTAGGCATTGCATTCCAAGCAAAAAAATGTAAACGAATTTCCTTTCCAGATAGTGAGAAGGGAGGATAAAGGAACCAGAAGCTTGGGGTCCTACCAAATTCGAAGTGTGTTCAGTGCTTCTTCCACCTTCCAGAAAGAAAAGGAGTGGGACCAACCCACAGCTGCATCACAAGTCCTGTGCTGAGCTTGCCTTGAGGTATCAAGTGTCAACTCTTACATACAAAGCACAGCAACTCCTTTTGAATCTGCAGCCACACTGTAAAATACATTCCCTGTCTCCAGAAACGTCCCTGGAGACCAAAGGCAGGGCAGAAGTGACAGAGGGGAGTTTTGCTTACAGTCACCCCTCAGCTCTGCCCAGTACCACCATCAGTGGTCTCCTGATCCAGGGGGTCATTCCCTCCTCCGAGGGGACTTGGCAGAAGTCACCTCCTCAACCTGCTCTGCTCTTGCCAGGCAGGGTGCCACATTCGTGCCCTGCCCTGCAAACCCATCTCAGCACTCCTGTGACTCCTGCTGCCCCATGCCAGGATGGCCCCAAAATCACTCCTTGTGTAAAAATGACCAGAGAAGCAAAGGGAGAGCTGGTCCTGCCTTCCCATCCACCCACGGAGCAGCAGCCCCAGCACAAGTCCCCTTACCTGGAAGCTGCTGGAATTCTGACAGCCTGAGGGGCTGGGGAGACCAAACCTTCCAGCAGGAGGGAAAAGGCAAATGATGCTCCAGCTTTGACTGCAAGGGCAGCCGGGACAGGACCCAAAGGTGTCAGCAAACACTTTGGACAATGAACACTGGGGAAACCCAGGGAAAGCCAGGCAACCAGGGCTTTCACACATGGCCTGAGCTTACCAAAACTCCTGAACTTGCCTGTGGTTTTCACTTCAACCCATGAAAAAATCCACAAGGACAACCTCGCACGTACCTTGGCTGTGGAGGGACTCTGACCTTGGCCTTGCCGTGTGCTCCCCACAGCCAGGGAGGAACACGGGGGCATTGCTGGGGCTGCACTGTTCAGGTTTGGCAACAAATCTGGCACAGGACACGAGTCTCCCACATTTGTGACCCCACAGTTATGCCAAAGCAGCTGTTTTGGGGTCTGTGTTCAGCCACCAGCTCCAGCCCTTTTCAGGAAGGTGGCTGTGTCCTGGCAGTGTCCTGGTTCCATGGGAGATGTGGCCCCTCTGAGCACTGCCCTGCAGAGGGGCTATTTCTGCACGGTGGCTGGAATTACCCCCCAGACATGAAAACCTGCCCAGCTCACGTGGGCTGGGCTCAGGCCAGTGGGGATGCACTCGGGTCACTGATGGAAGAGTTGCATGCCCTGTAGCAGCCAGAGTGACAACATTCCCAGGAAACATCTGACCAACAGAAGTAAACAACTCAAACCCCCATTATTAACAGAGAACAGCAGTGCTGGGCTTCAATAATTGATGCACCAAAAGCATAGAAAAGAACCTCCACTGATACATTATTAAAAGCAGCTATTTGTAAGGTGCTGTGAAAACAAATGTAGAGAGGGGAGCAGGGAGGGAGCCTGAGGAAAGGGATGGTGAGGCTGAAGAGGAAAGCAAAGGCAGCAGAGGTGGTGCAGTGTGTGACCCCACCCAGCCTGGGGTCTCACCTGAAGGACACCAAACCCACGTCTCGTGAATGCAGGGATGGGCCCTCGACACGGCCTCAGCACAAGCTCTGTCTTGATTCAGCCAAAGAAATTTGTGTGATTTCTCCCTCCCCAGTGACTGATGAGGGAACCCGGGGCTTATTTTGCCTTTTACTTTACCTCCTAACTTAAGGGAGGGCTGAATTCAGCCTTCCAATCCAGCATTTTTGATGAGTTTACTTGCTAAGCCCCCAAATTAATGCATGCCCTTCATAAAGCCCACTGAGACCACGAGGGTGTGACACTGGGGACAGCTGGAGGACATACATGGCAAGTCCTGAAGAGAGTCAGGAACATGTGAGGTGCGTCTGGGATTTTCCATTGAAGGATCTCTCTGTCAAAATGCAGATTCATTTATGTCAAAACAATTTGTGGAAAAGAGTTGGTTTTGACAAATTTCTTCTTCCCAAGCTTCTTTCAAAGAAAATTTTGCAGTCATCTTTCTGACAAGCTCAAGTTAAAACACCTGGCTTTTTAGGGGCAAACCAAGTTTTCCACTCTAACAGAGCCTCTTTTGGACAAGTGATGTCATCTGAAACCAGCTACAAAGACCTCGTTCAAGGAACTTTCTGGCCCTGGACGGACTAATGAGGATAAGGGCACAGAGGGATATTTTGTGTTGACAAAATAAGCATTTTCTTACTTGAAAGTTGGCTGCATCATTTATTTAAGCATAGTCAATATTTAATGGAGTGCTAACATGTCCATTTAATGTATTGTGAGTACTCTTGGCCTGATGTCCTGAGCTGCACAGCAGCAGGAGCAGCTCTGGAGCAATCCACGGCAGCAGTTACAACTCTGCTGCTCCACTTGGGAAAATTCTCAGGCCCATCCTGAAACACTTGTTATCTCAAGAGCAGACACTTTGGGCTCAGCAGCAGTGGAGGTGCCAGCAGAGCTGCTGTGGTTGAGCCCATGGGATGGGATCCATGGGCATGGGATCACTGCAGCATCTGCCTGAGGAACCCTGGCCCTGGGCAGTCCCTGACCTGCCTGGGGAACCCTGCCCCTCCCTGCCCCTGGGCACTCCCTGACCTGCCCCTCACTGCCCCTGGGCACCCACTGACCTCTGCAGTGCCCTGGCCTCCATCCTGGGCTGCCCAGACCAGGGGCTGCCCAGACCAGGGGCTGCCCAGACCAGGGGCTGCCCAGACCAGGGGCTGCCCTGCTGAGAACGTGCTTTGTGTGAGGTGGGGAGGGCCGGAGGGGGAGAGGGGTTTTTTAAGCCCTTGCTTTGACTCTCTGTAACCTCACTGAAGGGCAAAACCACACCTGATGAGCTGCAGCTCAACCCTCCCAGAGCCCTGCTGCCTGCACACCTCTGTCCTCCCTGCTGTGTTTCCCTGCTCTTTTCCACTGCTCTGGGACTCGGTGACAAGGAACTGTTTTCTTCTCCAGCTGTTTCCTGCTGTGCCACGGCTGATGCACACCCTTGCTCTGCCTTTGCCGGGCAGTTTCTCCTCCTGGCCCTCTTGGAAAGGTGTTTTGTTGACTGAGCAGGAAGCAGAGCATTCGGCCTCATGGTTGCCTGCAGGGATGCTCAGACGTCACTTACGAGTGATGGGAGTGCGGTGAGAACTGCAGAGAGCCCCGGAGGGATTTCAGGGATCTTGCACCACCTATTTCACTGCAAATATAGACGTGTGCTATCTGCAGCCACCTCCTTTGTGCTTTATACAAACCCGGGAGCGGGACACAGCGTTAACACTCAGCCAGCAGGTTTGGAAAATATTTGTCCCTTCAGCCGTGCTCTGGGCACGTCTCCTTAGAACAGACCTGACATGACCCCCTGGATCACCCTCCCAGCCCTTGGCTGCCTTGGAAGGTGTTCAGAGGTCACACGTGTGCCAGCAGCTGGGCACTCCCAGGGAGAAGTTTGCAGAAGTCCTTGGGAAGCCAGGGAAGTGACCACAGGGATCGGTGAGCCCCAGGCACGGGAACATCCCGGCTGCTGCCGGGGAACTCCTCTCTCCTCTCCTGGCTCAGATCAGTGGAAGGTCTGCAGACTTCCCTGTGGCCATCCAGCCAGTGACACCTAAATATTTTCCTCCTCCAGGAGACAAAGGGAAGGGGGGCAGCCTGGCTCTTGTCAAGTGTGGAGCTGACAGCTTTACAGCCTCACTGGGGAGAGGAGCTGAAAGAAAGAGCGTTAGATTTAATCTGTGCTGACAGGGGTGGGTGATGGGTATTTTTATAGTGGAGGAAATGTATCGAACAGGGGAAATTAGACCAGAAGATGATAAGGATCTGAGCCTGACACAGCCAATTAATAGATGTTTACAAATGATTAAAGCCGATAGATCAAAGCAAATGCGCTCCTTTTTAGCTCTTGTCTCTAGATTGTGTGGAAGTGCCCCAACTGGTGGTGACTGTCTTGTCCCCAAACTCAGGGCCTTCTCCAGCCCATGGCCAGCCTGGAGCAGCTGGGCAGTGCAGGTTTCTGCTGCAGCCAAACGCTCCCAACAATTGCAGTGCCTCAACACAGCATTTGGGAGGGATCAGGGCAGCCCTGAACAGCTCCGGACTCAGTGTTGGGGTAAACAGGGGCATAATTCCTCTTTCTTTAGTGCATGGGGAACATTTCTCTGTCTTGCACATCTCCCTGAACCCAAGAACTCAACAGAGAAAATGTACAAGGTGTGTGGTCCAGAGGGAGAGATCCTGGTACCCAACACAGCAGCCAGCAGCTCTTCCACAGAGAGCCCCTGGCAGCCCCTGGCTGCTCCAGGAGGGATCTGAGCCTCCCCCAGACCCTCTGTCACATCTGTTGGAGCATGCTTGGCAGGAGAGAAGGGCACTGCCATGCTGCTCCTTGGGAACCTGCATCCCTTGTGCTCCAGCAGGAAGCTTGGCCCAGGAATACCTGCCCAAGTGACAGTGAGCCCAGTGGTAAGTGAAAGCTGGGGCAATGAGAAGGACTGAAGGGCGGAACTCCTTCCCTTGGCATGCCTGCCCTGTGAGGGGGCTGTGCCAGCTGCAGAGTAAACAAGAGTTGGGCAAAGGCAGCTGCCCCAGACCCCCAGCTCAGGGAGTGGGACAGGCTCAGCACCGTGCCTGTGCCTGGGCCCTGCCTGCTGCTCTGCTCCTTCCTCTGCCACGCATGGGTGGCACCTCCAGCAGAGCCCCTGGGCGCTGCCTGGAGCTTGGGAGCTGGAGGGATGTTTGGGATAACGCCCTTTATACAAAGTGCCATGGATGAACCAGGGCTCAGCTGCTCCCAGACACAGAGAGTCCAACACTGACGTCACCGAGGTGAAGGGAGGAGACATTAAGGCCACTTTAGGAGACATTACAGTCATTTTAGGGTACTGTCCTGCCAGGGCCACACACTTGGCTCCAATGTGGCCCAAACCTTTAGCAGGTGCCTACAAGAGCACACGAGGGGTCACCCATCTCCCCCTGGAATTCGGCTTATCCCTCTTTGCTACCTCCATGGTCTGGGGGCAGCCCAGACACCTGGATTGCACTAAGCTGGACATGCAGCTTGGAAAAAGATGGTGAGAATCAGTAGTCTGAGCTTGGCAATCCACCTGGGCTAGTCTGCTCTACATTGCTTCCAGGTGCTAAATTCCTTGGAAACTGTATTTCCCATAAGCCCAGGTAATGCTTTCCAGGGTGCTCAGGGACTTAACAACTTACATCTCATGGACTTACACTGAAATTTGGGCTTCACCCAAAACCCAGATCCCACCTAGAGCATGTGTGCAGTATTATTCTGAGCTCCTGACTCCCAGCTAGGACCTGAAGCTTATGGCTGGATCTGGGCTGAAGCATCTAAGTTACTTAGGAAAGCCAGACTTTGGCTCCTAAGTCACCTTGAGACTTTATTTATATTTAACCTTGACCAAGTCTGTAGCCTGCCCCAGGTTCTCCTTCACGTGACAATCCTCAGCAGCATCAACATTTATTTTTTAAATCCAATCCTTGGACAAGGCACAAACCTAGAATCCTGAACACTACAAATATTAAAGTTCTGCTAACACTTTCCATGGAATAGAGGTGTCAACCCCAGAACCCTGGTCAGGGTCCAACTCAAGCAATTGCATTCAGCCTCTAACGCTCCAAACTCCCTCTCCAGTTTCTCTTTCATTGTATTTTGACCCCCTTTGCTTTGCCTAAGCGCTGTGATTTTATTAAATCTCTGCTATACCTTTACAAACATTCCAGCTCCACCAGTGGCAGAAGCAGAAGGACTTGCATTGTTCCTCCCCCAGAAAAATAAATACAAAAAATATAGTTTTTTTCTGTTCATGTAATCTTTTGATTGGCTGAGGTTTATATTTTTCATTCAAGGTAGAGTTGAAATTCAATTATTATACGAAAAAAAAAAAAAAGTTCAGAGGATGAGATCAGCAGAAAAAGAAGTTTAGTGCTTGTGAACCAGTCAAAATCATCAGCAAAAGGAGTCAATTTCAGACTCTGCTAAGAGCTGTCCACCAAGGCAGCAGGAGATTTCTCACTTCAGTCTTGACTGATAATTAATAATAATAATTGATAACTATAAGGAAAATGGAAATACTCCTGTAGGTAACACTGTTTCTTTTAAAAAGGGGCATTTCACATCACAATGACCAACTGCCTTTACAGCACTTGAGAAAGTGTGTGACAGGACACACAGCCATCCCTGC